>JAOBSW010001126.1:0-94229 GCA_026214975.1 Gentiana macrophylla
TAGTAACTAGAAATGAAAAAGAAAAAGTACAGCATAATAAGGGAATCAGGCCCCAAAAGAATTACGAACACAATGGCCCCAAAAGAATTACGAACTCAATTCATAAACAGTTTTACGATCCTTGCATAACTCTTTCATTGTTTTCTTTTTGGGTTCTCCACACTACTTCTCAAGCTTGCTTTTCTTGCCTATGGTGGTAATGTCTGCAATCAATTATACGGCACATTAGAATAGTTATTACAACTTTGATATGTTTATGCTAGATGATTAAAATTCATCCAATAACCAAATTCAGACAGGGCCCTCACCACTTGGCTGAGCTCATTCCCCTAGACCATTGCAAATTGCACCTGTAACTGAAATAATAGAAACGTTTACACGGAAAGCTATCATGAGCACCACTCTCAATTACATAAAATCTGCAAGCCTCCTGCACGCAACAAAAGTAATTAACCAGTGTCATAGCATGATTAGTGCAAACATTTACCAAACGACAAGAAGCATAAAGAAATAATCAAAAGAAAATTTCACATATGAAATGGGAATGCTTGCTTGATTTCACAAATCTGAGAAATGGAATATCAAGAGTATAAACAAATGCTTATAAACTTGACTAATTCCAACAAGGGCTTAGGATATGTGATGTGGTGACTAAACAACATAAGAATTCAGCTTGTTTGAGTGATCTACATTGTGCATTATCAAATGAATACCATAGACAATATAGAGTAGCTTTAATATTTGTTACAATGCATATGCTATCATTGCTATGTAAATAGGCTAAGTTACAAATAAAAAAACCGAATAAGTTTACCAGAAAACTCAAATGAGATTCCAAACGGTAGCACAAAGATTGAGGAATGAGACAAGTCTTCCCTCATAATATATTCTTAGTATCTAATGACACCATGCGAATCATACAAGATGAAGGAAATCATACAGAAGATGCAATATAAATAAGGAAATGGAAGAGCAAAGAAAATTCATGTCAATTCTACATAATTAGGCACTGGGCATGATGAAGATGCAACAGAAATCGAATTAAAAAAATTGACCTTCCGCTTCAGCAATAGAAATAGCGCAAAGGCGAAATGTTCTGTATCTAATTGGTTGAATCATCGTCATCATCTCATTCTTCTCTATCCAACTAATTTCCGTTTTCTGGTCCTCCCCCTTCTCCTTCTCCTTCTCATCCGCCGGCCGTAGATTTCCGTCGATCAGAAGCAATCTATATGGAGAACTTGAACAAAACTCTTCTACCGACTTGGAATCTAGGGTGACGATGCCAAGTATTGTACCTACCTACGTGACACCTCCTTAGTGGCCCGACGATTAGTTTGGAGAGAACAGTGCTAAGAACCTCACTAGTGTAGCCCGTCCACTCGTCCCTTTCCTCCCAGGTCGGTTAGTGCCCAGGCGTGACTTCTGGTGCTTACGAGTACATCTTACACCCAGTTCTGCTGGGTGCAAGCACTGTAGTAGGTGCAAGCACTCTAGTATGTCCGTGACCTGCCTTGGTGCTCGGTGTAGGTCGTCATATCTATTAACCGGTTCTGGTAGGTGTTAGTCCGGCCACGCTCCCTGACCTCCATAGGTCGGCCGAGCAGCTTAAGTCAGTTCGGACCGCATCGTCAGCCCGAGTCTCTCTCATCCTATTCCCTTTGCAGGTTGGCCAATCTTTGTGATCTACTCAACCCGTAACCGATCCCCGTGGTCGGTTCGGTCCCTCTCCAATCAACCATTCTACTTACGCCTAACCGAGCTGTTTCTAGTTCGGCTCCCTGTCCCTCGGAACAGTCCAGGTATAGAAGGTTTTGACCTGTCCAGCCCAAGTCGTCCAGGTTAGGCAGAGTACATCACTTATCATATTTCCCACACGTTTAACAGACAGATAACTATGGAAAGAATCCTGAGCCATAAAGGCTCCAATCTTTGTCATTTAATACAAATATTCGAATATCATAATTATCTCCTAGAACCTAGGAGATTAATCAATCATAATCCTTTTCCTTAGGGAACACGGTAATCAGTGTCCATCACAGACACGCAACACGCTAACTCTAGGGCACAAGCCCCTCTATATAAACAAATCCCTAAGGAACTACGAAGACTTGATTCCAATCCCTGCATTGGATACGTAGGCAGCTTGAGAAACAACATCTCAGGTGCAGTCTAAACCACCCCCCAAAGCATCCCTCTTTATTGTGTTTCTGTGCTTCTGGAGAGTCCTTAGGTTATCACCAAGGAAAGGAGCCTGAAAGATTACCCTGACAATTTTTGGATCGTCAATTGGCGCTAGAAGGAGGGCCCTTTGCATGATAATCTCTGGAATAGACTTCAGAATCATCATGGTGACCACGCGACAACAGGCCGCCAATGGAAGTAACGCCAACAATGCTACTGACTCAAACACGAACAACCACCAGAACCATCAATCGGAAGACATCTCTCTTGATGCAACTCGCCAGGCATTGGTGGATCAGCTCACGGCTCTCGATGATGTAGCAAAAGAAGCCGTTCTCAATGCCGTCTTGGCAGAAGAGGACGAAGAGGATGAAGACTGGGAAGGTGTAGAAGAAGAAGACCCCCTCGATGAGAATTCCCAGGATCTGCACCAACCGAGCGGAGGATCGTCTGTAGAAAAGTCCCAGGATCAGGATCCAGAAGAAGAAGATGACCCCAGTGATGGATCATGGAAACAAACACCTTCTCCCCCAAGGCGAAGAGGCAACCGAAAGGATGATCGATCATCATCCTCAAATCTCAGAAAACAATTGATTGTACCCCAGGCGATGGAGGCAGCTCGCGCCGAACTGGAAGCCATAGCAGGAAGGAAATCAACACTCCTAGCCCTCGAATCTCCTTTCTCTGAGCAAATCGACAGCTATCCCCGACCCGTAAGGTTTAAGATCCCAAAGTTAGAGCCCTACGACGGAACCAAAGACCCCCAGGATCACTTGTTCCAGTATCTCACGCACATGAATCTCGACTGTGCCCTAGAGGAGATAAAGTGTAAAGTGTTTCCCGCGCTGCTCACAGATCGAGCTCGGGAATTGTTCAAGAAAATACCGCCCCGTACCATCTACAGTTTCGACACTCATTTTATCCAGAAGAAAGAGTGTCGAAACTGTAGATGGTCCGGGAGGCTATATGCCAAGCTGTTCTCCATCAAACAGAAGAAAGATGTGACTGCTCTCCAATACCTCAAAAGGTTCAGTGAAGAGTATTTTCAAGTACGAGACGCCGAGGATCAGGTTCGGATCACATCTTTTGTGGCAGGACTACGCGAAGGGAGGCTATATGCCAAGCTGAGCAGCAAACTCCCCGCATTTCTGGAGGAATGCTTGGAAGTAGTGTTCAAGCACTGTCAGGGAGAAGAAGCCAATCAGGTAAAGCACAAAGTAGACAAGTCGGAATCCAAGAAGGATAAGACCGAGGATACATCTGACAAGAAGAGGAAGTCGTTCGTAGACCGTGCGAGCGGATCAACAACGGGCCGATCCGAGAAGAGAAGCGCCTTGCAGCCGTGGGAATTCTCGGTGTTAAACAGGCCTCGGGAGCAAGTGTTGGCAATCATGGAAAGAAAGGGTTTGGCGAGAAACCCCGCGCCGCTGCGAACTCCCTTGGAAAGAAGGGATCAAAACAAGTTTCGTAGCTATCATCAAGACACTAGGCATGAGCTGGACAATTGCAGAGATTTCCAGCGCGACGTGGAGGCCGCAATTGCGGAAGGAACGCTGGATGAGGTGGTAGAGCGACCTCGGTATGGTGAGCGTCGAGGACGACGAGAATTCCCACAGAAGAATTTTAATCAAGATCGTGATCGACCAGTAAATCCCCAGCGAAGACAGGATCAATCTCCGACAAAGGTCCGCAATCCAGTATTGCACTCTCGTGCCAAACACATAGATATCCGTTATCACTTTATACGAGACCATGTGACCAATGGTACGATATCTATAGAGTTTGTGCCTACTGCACAGCAAGTCGCTGACATTTTCACGAAGCCTCTACCCCAGGCTTTGTTCGAAAAGGCTGCGTAGTGACCTATGTATGGTTCCTCTTTAGACCCTTCTTTTGATTCCTTTTTTCAAAATAGGGGAGAGAAATATATATGTAGGGAGCTGCAATTTAGGGGAGCGTAGGTATTTTGTAAAATTAATCAAAAGGGAGAATTGTTGGGATATTGTTGTGCCCACAATAATCCGTACGTGGTTTGATTAATTTTACAGTAACTAAATTTCTGTGCCATATTTATTATCTATGACTAACCCTGCCAAGAAGTCGTATGACTTACAACGGCATTTTTATTTTTTTTGCAGGTACCATGAATTACACACCATAAATGATTAAAATGCATATGTGTATGATATATATATTTTATCATCACATTCTATATGATATGGTGTAATAAAGTACATTTAAATGGCTATTGGGCTCAAGCATCTTCTAAATAACAAATTTTCAAATTGGCACCTCTATAAGCCCATAAGACATTATTTATTCATCCTAATAATCCAATACCGCCCATTTACCCAAACCCCATTTTCCTACACGTTCTCAGCCCTCAACCCAAATAAAAATAATAACCTATCTATATAAAACCTAAGCTAAACCTAAAAACTAATTGAGACAAAAAAAAATGTATGACCGCCCTCCTCTTTCTTCTATCTCATTTTCTCCTCTTGTGCAAGCTTTTATGTCCAAATTTCCTTTCTTTAACTATTCAACCAAATGTCCAAATCCTTGAATCAATACACCGATCTTCTTTGTCCATACACAAAATAATCCATAACCTTGAATCAAATCATTTAATCAAGCGAGAAGTTCACTAGTTCTTCCTTAAGTCTGTAAATCGTCAAAGATTCATTCTTTGAAGATGAATGTCTTGAACAAGAAGAAGCTAAAACGAGTTTAATGTTTAATCCATCTATTTAATGTTTCTCTCGATAAAAGATTGCTCGGTTCTTTCTACTCTTGAAAATGGTTCACGAATTTGAATAAATGCTGGTATTATGGCGAATCCTTTCTTCCCGATTTTCTCTGACATTACGAGTCTATATATGGTGAAATCATGTTTTGATTGATGATCCTAGTATGATTGATGTCGGATGCACTTTCGAATTTTGAGTCATTATTTACTGACTTGATGGAATCGAATTTTCTATACATCTATTGATAGGAGTGTATGAGTATAATGCCGATTTGAGTGTGTAATCAAAGATGAGGCATTTAATTAAGGTGTTATGGCGAAATCGGACTTCTTACGGTTATCCAAACGATTAATGAGTCATCTATGTTTGCATTAGGATTTGATTGTCACTATTTTGTGTTAAAGCTTTTAGATTGATATTTACGAGTCCGATTTATGTTGGTAAATAATTACGTGTTATACTCTTGTTAAAATCGTGTCAAATGGATAAATCTGTGTATTATGAAAACCTGCGTATATACACCTTTTAGTCAAACTAAATGGATCAGTAAGTTTATGCTTTGATTAATTGTTCTAGGTCATTAGATTGATGAAATCAGGTTATGTGCTATGACTTTGTTTTTGTCAAAATCCTGATTAATGATTCATTAAGTTTTGCATCACTTGCATGTCCCATTTGGTTAAATATTTGATGAAATCTTGTGATTTATGAATCAAATCTAGAGTATTGATCTTATGAAATGATATACTCCATGCTCATCTCGCTATGAATTGAGAATATAGCCGAGATGAAGCATGTTTCGAGTTACTGTGCCTCGGATTTGGTGTGGTATGAACTTACATCTATATTCATAACACACCTACACTCTCCTCAACGCCACTGCGAGAATTTACGAATTCATACTTATTTTACAAACTCATCCTTATAACTTTTAGTATCTGTATATATATATATTTATTATAAGCTGTCTTTCATCTCTATATATATATATATTTATAGTAAGTAAAATAAAAAGTTTGTTGTTGTATCTCTTGAAGCGAAGTCATGAACATATTAGTCAAGAAAAAAGCATCTGTGTTCCCAATATTGTGCATTTATTATGTGTGTTGTTTCAATAATGCATCTCAAAGCGTTTTCCTCAATATTCTCAATAGTCATTTTCAGTATCTGACAACTATACCTACTTTCAACTTAATGGCGGACCTTTCAATTCACTTTGCATTTATTGCATTTCATGTTTTTCAAAAAAAAAAGGGCTAAGTATTCTTTCTTTTATTAGCCTATAAATTCTCAGTGATATCAAATTGATCAGACAACTTAGCTGATCAAACATTTTCTATTCACTAAAAATCTGCCTTGTGTTTACGAAACTGTTTATAGTATTCTTACTTCTCAGTTCATCTCTGATCTGGGTTGTAGGAATTCGGGTTTTTGATTTGGATCTATCTTGCGTGGTCTGAATTAAAAAACTGGGTTGTGGTGATTTTATCTGGGGATCCAGCTTAAGCTTTGGGATTGCTCCAAGGCTTGTCTCTGGCACCAGTTCATCTCACAGCCAGAACTTTGTGTTCTCTTCAGTAAGTTCTCGTGTTTACTAATTGCTTTCAAGTTGCTTTATTAATTTGCGTCTTTAATTAAGAACTTGTTAGGATAAGTAAAGTAAAGGTTGTATCAGTTCTGTTGTATTAATTTTCAGAGAAAGAACTGTATTTGAATCACTGTGACTTTGTGTCACTGTTGTGGCTGTGATTCATATACTAAAGTGTGATCTGAAAGATTAATAAGTCAGAACAAAATTTATTCATCTTGTATTTTATTTTCAGCATTGAAATACTTGCTGTAATCTGTAACTGCAAAATCATATAGTGAAAAACTGTGGATGTGTGCTTGATATTGACACATAGGACTGTATGATAGTTTAATCAACTATTAAAATCAGCACAAGTGTTTTCTGGAAACTGAATTAGAAACACACTTACATAATTGCATGTTAAACTGACCAGGAATTAATTCTTTAAATTCTTAAGATTCTGAATTCACAAGAACCTTAACCTATAAACGTTGATTCTAGCTAGATCTTCCGCCTAGTTTATTTTCAATATTAGGTTAAGTATTTTGAAACTCCAAAAAGGGTAATTAAAACTTAAAAAGCCGTAATATCCTATTCACCCCCCCTCTAGGATATATATATTGCGCACTCTACGATCCAACAAGTGGTATCGGAGCTTGGTTTCTTGTGATTCAAATCCTGATTTTCTGCTTGCTGAATTAACTGTGTTGATAACTTCCATTTTGATAAACTGCTGAAACCTGTATCTGTGCTTAAGTGCTGTATATTTGTTCTGTGTTTGATGTGTTATAGCAGCTGAATTACTGCCTACTGAACTGTGATACCTGCAGGTGTTGTATTTGTGCTTTTAGTTTACAAAAATAAATCTGTTAAGTCTCGCTCTGGCTGAATTTTAGATTCAGTCACTTGTTTTCTGACCACGTTTTATTTTCTGCAAACGTTTAAGTGCTAAGACTATTCACACACCACTTGCAACACATATCGAATCTGAGATTTTTGTCACATCTTATTTGAATCCGTCCAGCTGCATTGTAATTTGCATTGTATCACTACATTAGTTGTAAGTGCATTGAACTGCATTGTACTGCATCTCATTATCATTCAAACGCCTAGAATTAATTAAATGGCTTCCATGAACTATAACCATGCACCACCACGTGAGGGCTTATCATTGGTAAGACCTCCTATTTTGATGGTAATGCTGGTTATATTCGAGTGGAAGAGGGCTATGCAACTCCATGTAGAGGCAATGGACATCCGACTATGGTTCATTATAGTGGATGGACCCTTTGTCCCTACTAAGGAAGGTAGAGATGAGGGTGTGATAGTGCAAGTTAAGAAGGAAAGAGATGAATTAGATGATGAGGATTATCGAAAGATGACCCTCAATTCTAAGGCTACCGCTATCCTTGTTAATGCATTAAGTCCAGCTGAGGGCAAATACGTCTTAGATTGTAAGACTGCTAAAGAAATATGGGAACATCTTGAAATGCGTCATGAGGGTAATAATCAAGTTAAGGATAATAAAATTAACCAACTCATGTTTGCATATGAATCATTTAGGATGGGTTCAAACGAGACAATCAGTGACATGGATACTAGATTCACCGATATTATCACTACACTTTCTGCACTAGGTAAAACCTTTAAATCCAAAAAGATTGTTCAAAAGATCCTTAGAAGCCTGCCCCAAGAATGGGACGCCATGGTTACGGCTATACAACAGGCTAAGGATCTAAACACTCTGAAAAAGGATGAACTTATTGGCTCATTGCTTGTACACGAGAGCATGCTGTCCTCTCGCAAGCACACTAAGCCCGAGACTAAGGGAGTGGCACTCAAGGCCAAATCCCAGCCCATCGAATCTGAGACTACCGAAAGTGAGAGTGATAATGAAGATCATGCACTTATGGTTCGTAACTTTAAGAAATTCTTAAAGTTCAATAAAGGTTCAAAATCTGAACCTAAATCCCAAAAAGGCAAAGCCAAAAGGGGTTCCGATGTCCGTTGCTACGAATGTCAGCAAAAGGGGCATATTGCCAATGAATGTCCGAATCGCAAGTCTAAATATGAAAAGAAAGCTAAACCTGTTTTTGATAATAAAAAGAAAGTAAAACCTGCTTTAGCCGCTTGGTCCGATAGTTCGGACAACGACGCTGCTGAATCTGACTCAGAAAAGAGTGAGAAAGCAAATGTTGCTCTTATGGCATACTCCCAGACCACAAACGACACGGATGAGATTCTGTCTAATCCATCTTTCACAAATGATGAATTGTATGAATTAAATGAAAAATTAGCCATCGAAAACTCAAACCTTAAAGGCAAAAATGAACACCTACAAGATATTATTTTGCGAAATGAGGATCAACTCCTCCAACTAATTAATTCTTTAAGTGCACTTGAGCTAAAGTATCGAGATCTTGAGTTGGAAAATGCTTCTCTAAAAACCGAGTCTATTACACTCAAGAAAACCATTCAAGGGTTAGAGAAGGGGCCAATAGTCAGTGGGTATGAGACTTCTTACAAGGAGACTCTTCTCAAAGACTTGAAGCTCAAAGAAAAGATCTTGGAACCAAGGCCAATTGCCTTAAAGAACATTAGACCCCCTTCCCCCAAACGTTTTTACAAACAGCACACAAAAGCACCTAAACACGCATACAAGTATGACCAGAGGTACTCAAGGAGTCCAACTCGACAGACTACCTCTCGTCAAACGAACTATGCTCCACGTATGCACCATGATTATGGGATACATCAAGCACCTAATTACACCTATGTTAAACCACGAGTGTCCTATAATTCTTATAACAATTTTCAACATAATATCACTATGACCAACCCCACTATCCATATGGGTCTTATTTTGGCTTTTATGATCAGCCCTCTAGTTCCTATGGATCTAGACCTGCACATAAACCCAAGATTAAGAAGATATGGGTACCTAAAGTCAAACAAGTATGGGTGAGAAAGGTTTCCACCAATACTAACCCTTAAGGACCCAAAAGACTAAAGGGGACCTCAACTACTCTTTGGTTGCAGGATTGCCCTAAACTAAGACCATGAAGAATCCTAATAAATGGGTGCTAGACAGCGGTTGTTCTAGGCACATGACCGGAAACTTCACACTCTTTCGAACTTACGAACCCAAATCCAAAGGAGGCTCTGTCACTTTTGGTGATAGCTCCAAAGGAAAGATCCTTGGTGAAGGATCAATTGGTAACCCTGAATCGCTCATCATAAACAACGTGTATTTTGTCAACAATTTAACTCATAATCTTTTGAGCATTTCCCAACTTAGTGATTCCGATCTAGAGATTACATTTGACAAAAAGACATGCAAGATAAATGATATGTCTGGTAAGCTTCTTTTGTCCGGTCATCGTGAGGACAATATATATACGATCGAACTTGATAAGCTTCCGGATTGTCCAATATCTTGTCTTGTCTCTGAGAATGACAATGTTAATCTCTGGCATCGACGCCTAGGACACGTTGGTATTTCCACCATGCAGAAATTGGTTAGCCAAAATCTAATTCGTGGACTACCAAAGTTTGATTTGAAAGACTTCAAGTTTTGTGAGCCTTGCATCAAAGGCAAACAAACAAAGACTTCTTTCAAATCCAAACAAGACATCACCACTACACGCACACTTGAACTCTTGCATATCGATCTGTTTGGCCCAAGTCATGTTCGAAGCCTTGGAGGGAAGTCGTATGCCCTCGTAGTTGTAGATGATTACTCCCGATACACATGGGTTCTGTTCTTGACTCATAAGAGTGAGAGTGCTACGTCATTTGAAACTCTGGTGAAGCAATTACAGAATACCTTCGATATATCGGTTGTGACTGTCCGGAGCGATAGAGGCGGAGAATTCATTGATGCAGAACTCATTGAGTTTTGTGAATACTCCGTATTCGACATGAGTTTTACGCTCCTAGGACTCCACAACAAAAGCGGGGTTGTTGGCGTAAAAATCGCTCTCTCCAGAGTCGGCACGAACGATGCTAAGCGAGTTCAATGTGCCTCGTTTCCTATGGGCAAGCGGTTTCTTGTGCTGTTATAATATTAGCAGATTATCTATTGAAAGACCTTGCACAAGACTCCCTACGAGATTCTTAGGAACCGACCACCCAAAATAAACTATTTCCATGTTTTGGTCAAAATGTTTTGTCTTAAGCGATAAAGGAAACTTGGATAAATTTGCATCTAAGTCCACGAATGCATATTCGTGGGTTATTATTCAAAGCTCACGGGCATATAGATGCTATGATCCGGTTTCACGACGCGTTTGTGAGTCCATACATGTCTCATTTAATGAATCATATTCCATGACTAATGTGTGTATTAATGTGGAAGGAATTAAAGAATCATTAGAAAAGGCTAAGCTTGCAGATTATTCTGAGTTTGAGTTTCTTCCTCCGGCCACAAATGAAGTAAGCCCGGAGATTCCTGAAACTCCTACTCCAGAGGCTCCTATTGCTGAAAATAGACCCATGGGTGATGAAACCTTAGCAAATGGTGAACCCCATGGTGAACAACATACTGAACAAAATGAGCAACCTACCTCTTCACGACAACGCACATGGGATCGTGATCACACCGAGATCTTATCATTGGAGATCCCTTTCTTTGGTGTATCCACTCGTCGGTCCACTCTTCCCTCTCTCCTTTTCTTTGCTTTAGTTTCTTTAATTGAACCTAAAAATATAAAAAGAAGCACTAATAGACACGGATTGGGTGATAGCCATGCAAGAGGAGTTACATCAATTGAAAGAAATGATGTATGGGAACTAGTCCTTTACCTCCCAAGACACACACTATAGAGCGAGATGGGTCTTTAGGAATAAAATGGATGAAAACGGGGTAGTCGTTCGGAATAAAGCCCGACTGGTGGCACAAGGGTATTGCCAAGAGGAAGGCATCGACTACGATGAGACCTTTGCTCCAGTCGCTCGGCTTGAAGCCATTCGCCTACTTATAGCGTTTGCATCTGCTTTTGACCTAAAGCTATTCCAGATGGACGTTAAGAGTGCGTTTTTGAACGGTTTTATCAAGGAGGAAGTGTATGTTCGCCAACCTCCGGGTTTTGAGGATACACTTCACCAAGATTATGTCTACCGTCTCAAAAAGGCACTTTATGGCTTAAAACAAGCCCCCCGAGCCTGGTACGACCGGCTATCATCTATGTTGCTGGAACATGGTTTCTCTAGGGGTAGAGTAGATAATACTCTATTCATTAAGAAATCTGGTTCAGATATCCTGATTGCTCAGGTGTATGTAGATGATATCATCTTTGGCTCCACCAATCCCGAGCTATGCACTGAGTTTGAAACTTTAATGAAGTCTAACTTTGAGATGTCGGCCATGGGAGAGCTCACTTTCTTCCTTGGTCTACAAATCAAACAAACTCCCTCAGGAACACATGTTAGTCAAACCAAATACATTAAAGACATGCTCACTAAATTCAAGTTTGACACACTTAAGCCTGCAAGCACGCCTATGACCTCATCTGTCAGGCTGACTACGGATGAAGATGGCCAACCATTTGACCAACACCTTTATAGATCCATGATAGGCTCCTTACTTTACTTGACTGCTTCCCGACCCGATATTATGTTTGCCGTTTGTCTATGTGCACGATTCCAAGCAAACCCTAAGATGTCACACTTTGGAGCAGTCAAACAAATTTTTCGCTATCTTGGCACACCCCACTTTGAGTCTTTTTTATGCCACATCTACACCTTTCACACTACTCGCATATAGTGATGCCGACTATGGAGGTTGCCGTGTGGAACGCAAAAGCACTAGTGGCACGTGCCAGTTCTTAGGCAATAGACTCGTCTCGTGGTTCTCCAAGAAGCAGCCTAGCGTTGCTTTGAGCACCACTGAGGCCGAGTATGTTGCTTTAAGTAATTGTTGTGCCCAGCTTTTATGGATCAAACAGCAGCTTGCTGATTTCGGCCTTACTATACCTTGCGTGACAGTCTACTGTGATAGCACTAGTGCCATAGACTTGTCCCGCAATCCAGTATTGCACTCTCGTGCCAAACACATAGATATCCGTTATCACTTTATACGAGACCATGTGACCAATGGTACGATATCTATAGAGTTTGTGCCTACTGCACAGCAAGTCGCTGACATTTTCACGAAGCCTCTACCCCAGGCTTTGTTCGAAAAGCTGCGTAGTGACCTATGTATGGTTCCTCTTTAGACCCTTCTTTTGATTCCTTTTTCAAAATAAGGGGGAGAGAAGTATATATGTAGGGGAGCTGCAATTTAGGGGGAGCGTAGGTATTTTGTAAAATTAATCAAAAGGGGGAGAATTGTTGGGATATTGTTGTGCCCACAATAATCCGTACGTGGTTTGATTAATTTTACAGTACCTAAATTTCTGTGCCATATTTATTATCTATGACTAACCCTGCCAAGAAGTCGTATGACTTACAACGGCATTTTTATTTTTTTTGCAGGTACCATGAATTACACACCATAAATGATTAAAATGCATATGTGTATGATATATATATTTTATCATCACATTCTATATGATATGGTGTAACAGTACATTTAAATGGCTATTGGGCTCAGCATCTTCTAAATAACAAATTTTCAGCTGGCACCTCTATAAGCCCATAAGACATTATTTATTCATCCTAATAATCCAATACCTGCCCATTTACCCAAACCCCATTTTCCTACACGTTCTCAGCCCTCAACCCAAATAAAAATAATAACCTATCTATATAAAACCTAAGCTAAACCTAAAAACTAATTCAGACAAAAAAAAAAATGTCAGCCGCCCTCCTCTTTCTTCTATCTCATTTTCTCCTCTTGTCTGAAGCTTTTATGTCCAAATTTCCTTTCTTTAACTATTCAACCAAATGTCCAAATCCTTGAATCAATACACCGATCTTCTTTGTCCATACACAAAATAATCCATAACCTTGAATCAAATCATTTAATCAATCGAGAAGTTCACTAGTTCTTCCTTAAGTCTGTAAATCGTCAAAGATTCATTCTTTGAAGACTGAATGTCTTGAACAAGAAGAAGCTAAGAACAGTTTAATGTTTAATCCATCTATTTAATGTTTCTCTGATAAAAAGATTGCTCGGTTCTTTCTACTCTTCGAAAATGGTTCACGAATTTGAATAAATGCTCGGTATTATGGCGAATCCTTTCTTCCGATTTTCTACAGCATTACGAGTCTATATATGGTGAAATCATGTTTTTGATTGATGATCCTAGTACGATTGATGTCAGATGCACTTTCGAATTTTGAGTCATTATTTACAGCTTGATGGAATCGAATTTTCTATACATCTATTGATAGGTGCTGTATGAGTATAATGCCGATTTGAGTGTGTAATCAAAGATGAGGCATTTAATTAAGGTGTTATGACTAAATCGGACTTCTTACGGTTATCCACTCACGATTAATGAGTCATCTATGTTTGCATTAGGATTTGATTGTCACTATTTTGTGTTAAAGCTTTTAGATTGATATTTCTGGGTCTGATTTATGTTGGTAAATAATTCTGTGTTATACTCTTGTTAAAATCGTGTCAAATGGATAAATCTGTGTATTATGAAAACCTGCGTATATACACCTTTTAGTCAAACTAAATGGATCAGTAAGTTTATGCTTTGATTAATTGTTCTAGGTCATTAGATTGATGAAATCAGGTTATGTGCTATGACTTTGTTTTTGTCAAAATCCTGATTAATGATTCATTAAGTTTCTGCATCACTTGCATGTCCCATTTGGTTAAATATTTGATGAAATCTTGTGATTTATGAATCAAATCTAGAGTATTGATCTTATGAAATGATATACTCCATGCTCATCTGCTATGAATTGAGAATATAGCCGAGATGAAGCATGTTTGGAGTTACTGTGCCTCGGATTTGGTGTGGTATGAACTTACATCTATATTCATAACACACCTACACTCTCTCTCAACGCCACACCGAGAATTTACGAATTCATACTTATTTTACAAACTCATCCTTATAACTTTTAGTATCTCAGTATATATATAGTCAGTTATAAAGCTGTCTTTCATCTCTATATATATATATATTTATAGTAAGTAAAATAAAAAGTTTGTTTCTTTGTATCTCTTGAAAGCGAAGTCTGAACATATTAGTCAAGAAAGCATACTGTGTTCCCAATATTGTGCATTTATTATGTGTGTTGTTTCAATAATGCATCTCAAAGCGTTTTCCTCAATATTCTCAATAGTCATTTTCATTATACTGACAACTATACCTACTTTCAACTTAATGGCGGACCTTTCAATTCTTTGCATTTATTGCATTTCATGTTTTTCAAAAAAAAGGGCTAAGTATTCTTTCTTTTATTAGCCTATAAATTCTCGAGTGATATCAAATTGATCGAGACAACTTAGCCGATCAAACATTTTCTATTCACTAAAAATCGCCTTGTGTTTGTTTAAGCTGTTTATAGTATTCTTACTTCTCGGTTCATCTCGATCCGGGTTGTAGGAATTCGGGTTTTGATTTGGATCTATCTTGCGTGGTGCGAATTAAAAAGCGGGTTGTGGTGATTTTATCGGGGATCCGGCTTAAGCTTTGGGATTGCTCCAAGGCTTGTCTCGGCGCAGATTCATCTCACGGCCGAACTTTGTGTTCTCTTCAGTAAGTTCTCGTGTTTACTAATTGCTTTCAAGTTGCTTTATTAATTTGCGTCTTTAATTAAGAACTTGTTAGGATAAGTAAAGTAAAGGTTGCATCAGTTCTGTTGTATTAATTTTCAGAGAAAGAACTGTATTTGAATCAATGTGACTTTGTGTCACTGTTGTGGCTGTGATTCATATACTAAAGTGTGATCTGAAAGATTAATAAGTCAGAACAAAATTTATTCATCTTGTATTTTATTTTCAGCATTGAAATACTTGCTGTAATCTGTAACTGCAAAATCATATAGTGAAAAACTGTGGATGTGTGCTTGATATTGACACATAGGACTGTATGATAGTTTAATCAACTATTAAAATCAGCACAAGTGTTTTCTGGAAACTGAATTAGAAACACACTTACATAATTGCATGTTAAACTGACCAGGAATTAATTCTTTAAATTCTTAAGATTCTGAATTCACAAGAACCTTAACCTATAAACGTTGATTCTAGCTAGATCTTCCGCCTAGTTTATTTTCAATATTAGGTTAAGTATTTTGAAACTCCAAAAAGGGTAATTAAAACTTAAAAAGTCGTAATATCCTATTCACCCCCCCTCTAGGATATATATATTGCGCACTCTACGATCCAACACAAAGGACTCACTCCCCTTGGTCCCGAACAATGAAGGCTTAGTGATTGAAGCCGTGGTAAACAAAAACCTGGTGAAAGCAGTGCAGTATCGACCTTTGGCGGCGCGTCACTGGCCAACGCTCTGTACTTGGCGACTTTTCAGGCTATGAATATTAAAGAGTCCAAACTAATCCCTGTTTCAGCACCCTTGTTTGGATTTGCAGGTCCTCATATACATCCTCTAGGGATGGTTCGGCTCGCGACGACGTTTGGAAAGGAATCAGCGGGAAGGACACTCTTGGTCAATTATGTGGTGGTCAAATCATCGTCAGCATACAACATAATTTTGGGAAGGCCTGCTTTAATAGATCTACGGGCTGTAATCTCCCCAACTCACATCAATCTGAAGTTCCTGACCGATCGCGGTCCAGTGGAAATCAAAGGAGACCTCGAGGTCACTCGAAGTTGCTATGCGGCCATCATCAAGGACAAAGGAATCATCTTGGGTTGATCGGTTCGGCCAGTTTATCATTTAGCACTTTCTCTTTTCTGCACCTTCATTCTGTCCGTCTGTTTTTGCTATTTGCCTTGGATACTTTTGGTTCATTTCCGTACTATGTTTTTACTCCTTTTGATGTCCGTTCTAGATATCCTTATTTTCTTTGAATAAATGATTTCTTTGCGTTAATATACTTGCTTTGTACGACCGGTTCACGTTGTCTTTCAAATTCCACAGGACGTCAGTCCGACCTGACCCTAATCGCCATGTGTGTAAACGAGAAGTCAGCGCTATCCTGGCCCTGATCGTCCTTAAAACTCCACGCGACGTCAGTCCGACCTGGCCCTAATCGCCACACTTTTAATCGAGAAGTCAGCACTAGTCTGGCCCTGCTCGTCCTTAATGCTTCACGTATGAAGTCTTTTTGCAGTGTCAAGTTTGCCCAATCTTGCTCGATTAGTCTAAAGATCAATTTCGCCTAGCCCTGTTTACTATAAGTTAAGATAAGATTAAGGTTACGCTGGCGGTATGAGTTAAGTACTTAGTTTATTATCGTCGGAGCTCATGAATAAAACTCGGCCCTATATACTAGCAATCATGAAATATAAACCTTCAGAGTTGCACACAGGGCAGCAAGCCCCTTAAATAAACTCATAGGGTTTGATACAATTAAAACCCGAGCATTGAGCTCGGCATAGTACATAATTCAAACATGTATGCCGTCCATCAGTCCGAGCCGGTGCATGGCATACAGGGGGCCTACCTCTCCAACAATGACTAACAAGAACAAGCAACAAAAACAAGCCTGTCAGTAGTAATAACTTAGAAAAATTAGGGCAATTTTCTTCGCCTTTAAAAAACTAATTAGTTAGGCCAATCCTACCATGATCAATATAATGGTATCCATCTAAGCTTTGTATTAAAAATGACCAGACTTTGTCCTGCTCATCATAATATGAAACTAATCTAGAAATAGATTCCCGAGCCCACAAAGAGCTCGGCCGTGCGTACAAAAATTAGAGCATTCTGAAAACTTCAGAATGACAGACTGAGTGAATAAAAACTTAAGTCTGCGTGAGCCGAACGCACGCGCCAGGCTCACTAACGGAAGCCTAAACAAAACTTATCGAGTAACAAACAAAAATTACTTGGATGGAATCGCAACTTTGATGTTATTAAATGCAGGTTAGTTTACGCTAAATGCGATCGATTCGATCTGATCGATCATGAGAACTATGCCTTGTATGATTTGTGGAATTTGTTATGAAATGGTATGCGCTTGGTGCCGATGAATTAACTTGAACCCCCATGTTTGTTCAAGCCAAATATAACAAGTAAAAGAAATACTTGAGGGCTTACCCCTCCGATAGCATAAAACAGTACAATCAGACAAAACCGAACTCTACATAGCTCATGAACAAGAGCATCTAACTTTACAAAATAGGGCGGGTATGCGAGTAGAGCTCGGTCTCGAATAAGCATGCAATCTTTAAATTAGAACTGCATACCGAGCAAAACAACCCTTAACAAATTTTACACTAAGGCTAATAATCCGAGCATCAGGCTCGGCAGAATTACATCTAAAGTATGCCACCCAAAGTTTAAAACTAATGCATGGCATACTGGGGGCGTACTACCCCAATAGCATAACGAAACAACAAAATATTAAAGAACAAATGCAATGCATAACTCAAAAACGAAAATAATCTCTTTACTGAATAAAGTGAAGTCATGTTACAAAAATTATCTTCTAAATCAAAACAAGAAACAAAACCCATACAAACTTTAAGAGTCGGGGGCAGGACTCTTCTGAGGCTCGGACGGAAGGGCCGAGTCGGTCGTTGTGGCCGGCTGGGCATTATACTTGGAAACAATGTCCACCCGGGCTTTAAAATCTTGAATGCGCTCGGTATAAGCCGCGCCCATCCCTTGCTGGTAAAAGGCCCTCTTAGGAAGGTCATCCAGCACAAGGGAAGGATTTTGCATCATTGCCTCATCCACCCCTTAAGTATACCCATGGTAGAGGATGGGGATTAACAGCACCTTTAAAGCCTCGGCGAGCTCAACCGAAGCTTTGTATTCCCGGATGACCTCGGCATCCCGAGCAGAGGTTGTAGCCTCCAGTTCGGCCACCTTTGCTAAAAGGTCACCGACCTCCTTCTCCTTCATTTTCTTCTCCTCGGCAAGTTCATCCGACAAGGACTTCAGCTCCTTCTCCTGAGCCAGCAGCTGGGCCTACTGGGCCTTCATCTCTGTATCCTTAAGGCGAGCAGCCGCCTTAAGCTCTTCCCTCGCTTGCCTTAGCTCGGCAGCCTTATTCTTGTGGGCAGCTAGGTCTGTAGAAGCCTTGCCCAACCTCCTGAAAACTTCCTGGCCGATCATGCCACCCTGAACAAACATAAAGAATATATGTATTAGAATTACAATAGTCAAGTTTCTTAAACAAAAATAGAGTCAGGACAGGATGCTTACCAGCTCCACAGTCTTGCAGCCAAGGATCGCAACTCTTCGTCGGACAAGCTGGAGACCCACTGCTGTTCGAAAGCAGCCTCGTCCTGAGCCCCCTCGGGAGCATTAGACTTGCTCTTTTTCGAGGAACGCCCCTCATGAGAGGTCGGCCTCAGACGGATCGCCTTTCTGGAGACTAGCTCCCTCTCAACTGTTTCCTCAAGAGCCTCTAAGACGACTTGCTCCTGAGTTGGGACCGACGAAGAAGCACCCGCCACATTTGTTATAGGATCCTCTAGAGGTAAAGCGCGAACAGTGGGAGTCAGCACTGGTGGGCGAACCGCCACCTCTTTCTCCGCCCCAGCCAACAACTCAGCAAAATCAGCCATTGCCGATGTAAACGAAGCATTAGTTGGACAAGATAATACAATAGAAAAGTTAATTTAATAAGACAAAGAGGCCCTACAGGACTCCCTCTCATCCTCTGTAAACTCAATGTAGGGTTCAGGCCCCGCATCCTCCAGACGAGCAGCTGTAATCTGATCTTCATATAAATCCTGCCACTCGATCGAATACCCAGACTTCCTGACTTTCTTCACCCATGAATCCGACAGTTCTGGGCTCTCATCTTTATCTAGGTCGACCGAGTTCCATACGCTCAGTTCGGGATGACCCTCATGACGAACGTAGAAGAATCTTTCCTTCCACCGTTTGAAAGAATCCCTTCCAGGAACCAGGATAGGGATATCAGAGCCTTTGCCATGCCTTCTGGAAAAGTAGTACCGGTAGGGGTGGTCCTTCACCCCTACTCGATGATAGAAAAATCTGAACTTCTTCGCACTAAACCTAACATTCGGCAACCTGCACCAGATAGCAAACCCAATGACAGCCCTAATGCCATTGGGGGCTATCTGTTAAATCCCAAGCCCGTAATGCCTGAGTACAGCCAAGAGTGCCAGACAGAAAGGTAGTCTCAGACCTACCTCAAAATACTCCCGGTGGACCGTGCAAAAACCCTCCGGTGGGTCCGGAGCAAACAACTTCGGTTCCGAAGGCAGCGTCGGAACAAATCTCTCCTTATCCACCCCATACAATTCACAGATCTCATCTACATCCTCTTGTTTCAAGATTGACCTAACGTCCCTACTATCCGCAATAGCCATCTCAGAAAAATCGAGTATAGGGCTCCGGGAAAATAAGGTTTATACTAAGAATAACCAAGACACAAAGCGAAAACGCAGAAAAAGAGACACTTACTTGGAAATTGAGGAAGAAATGAAGAATGGTAACCGGCGGCAGGTCTTCTGTTTGAATACCAAGCGTATTTATGAAACGATTGATATGACGGGGTTATAACCCCCACTCACCTCAAAAAATGGCCTCAATTAGTAATTAATGGGCAGCAACGCCTCGTTTCCCGGGTTAGCTATAATGACGTCTCAACTAGCCTTGCCACTTGGCAGTTCCTTTCCAATTTTGAAAACCACAAGTTCAACCTCCGTGTCGAGCCATCACCTTAATAGATCCGAACCGACCAACCAAAGGTCGGCTGGATCTAGGGGCTTATGAAAATGCCAAGAATTGTACCTACCTACGTGGCACCTCCTTAGTGGCCCGACGATCAGTATGGAGAGAACAGTGCTAAGAACCTCACTAGTGTAGCTCATCAACTCATCCCTTTCCTCCCAGGTCGGTCAGTACCCAGGCGTGACTTCTGGTGCTTACGAGTACATCTTGCACCCAGTTCCGCTGGGTGCAAGCACTCTAGTCTGTCCGTGACCTGCCTTGGTGCTCGGTGTAGGTTGTCATATCTATAAACCGGTTCTGGTAGGTGTTAGTCCGGCCAAGCTCCCTGACCTCCATAGGTCGGCCGATCTGTTTAAGTCAGTTCGGACCGCATCATCAGCCCGAGTCTCTCTCGTCCTATTCCCCTTGCAGGTCGTCCAATCTTTGTGCTCTACTCAACCCGTAACCGATCCCCGTGGTCGGTTTGGTCCCTCTCCAATCCACCATTCTACTTACGCCAAACCGAGCTGTTTCTAGTTTGGCTCCCTGTCCCTCGGAACGGTCCAGGTATAGAAGGTTTCGACCTGTCCAGCCCAAGTCGTCCAGGTTAGGTAGAGTGCATCTCTTATCATATTTCGCACGTGTTTAACAGACAGATAACTATGGAAAGAATCCTGAGCCATAAAGTCTCCAATCTTTGTCATTTAATACAAATATTCGAATATCATAATTATCTCATTGAACCTAGGAGATTAATCAATCATAATCATTTTCCTTAGGGAACACGTTAATTAGTGTCTATCACAGACACGCCACACGCTAACTCTAGGGCACAAGCCCCTCTATATAAACAAATCCCTAAGAAACTACGAAGACTTGATTCCAATCCTCGCATTGGATACGTAGGCAGCTTGAGAAACAACATCTCAGGTGCAGTCTAAACCACCCCCCAAAGCATCCCCTTTTATTGTGTTTCTGTTCTTCTGGAGCGTCCTTAGGTTATCACCAAGGAAAGGAGCCTGAAAGATTACCCTGACGATTTTTGGATCGTCATAGGGAAACACGCATTCACAAATACTGCCGAGATTGATTCTTCTCTCATCCGCGAGATTAGAGCTGAAATTTGAAGTTCGATGAAATTTGGAGCTTTATGACCAATGAGGGAGAGGGAGGGAAAAGAAGATATTTACAACTGATTTATTTCCTATTTTTAGAACTGTACGGGTTTATTGGTCCAGGGATTTATTTATAATACTTATTGGTCCAGGGATTTAACTTATCCAATTCTTCCTTCAATTTTTTTTATCATAGTCCGAGTTGAGTCGGTGTAAACGATCCGAGTCGAATATTTAACTTATCGAGTTGGTCATAGTTTAAATTTTACAAACTTGAGTTGGAACATTAACTTAATATAAGTATCAAGTGGGCCTAGTCCACCTCGAGACTTTTCGAACTGAACTTCAATCACTCACGATCACTTAGCTCATTTACTTCCCTAATCGTGACAAACTGTGCTTGTTACGTAAATCATTGTAGATTTCATTATATTAAAAAAATTGTTGTCACAAAGCCCTACACCAAAGTTGGTCACACAACACACACAAGTGAAATCCTATCTTTTGTAACAACTCATCAAATCTTTCGCAACAGAAAAAAAATTTTGTCACTAATTAACACACCTTTTCGTGACAAAATAAATCATTGTCATCAGAAGCTACCATTTGTGACCATTCTACTCTTTGTCACCAAAGATTTGTCACAAAAAAATCTTTTTTTGGTAGTGAGTGGGGAAGGTACCCCGAAGGTTCATGCCACAGTTGGGAAAACAAGGGCAAACAAGGGCTGACGGTTGGTGCGTGGGTCCTAGGGTATGGATAGGGTTGACTGGACCGTGTATGAGGTTTTCACGGTGAAGGTTGATTCCTTTTCCCTTACAATCGGCCGGCGTTGTCAGGCATGGCTAGTTCTCGTGAAGTGCGGTTGAAATCCATGGTAAAAAGGGTGTTTGGGTAAAGTCCCCCCATTCCTCCTTGGAATGGGGGGAATGCTCGGCAA
Organism: Gentiana macrophylla; assembly: GCA_026214975.1. Classification (NCBI taxonomy): domain Eukaryota; kingdom Viridiplantae; phylum Streptophyta; class Magnoliopsida; order Gentianales; family Gentianaceae; genus Gentiana; species Gentiana macrophylla. The sequence continues at coordinate 22,290 of JAOBSW010001126.1, forward strand.
AAACTGATGCTTGTATATGAACCTGACATGTTCTATTAATGTTCTTCAGTATTAAATACTCCCTCCATTCCTATTTATATATCGTAGTTGCCAAAATCAAAATTTTCTTTTTATATGACGTAGTTTAATTTCCAATACATATTTTAATACTCTTTCCGCTTTTCAACATTACTTTTCAAATTTCTAGGCTCATTCAACCAAACAATTTTTCATATTTAATACGCCACTACACTTTTCAAGATTTTTTTTAGTACATTGTAATGAAAGTCAACACAATAAATCACTTTCTTAATCTGTGTATTTTTCTCAAACGCGACATATAATTAGGAACGGAGGGAGTAGCTCTTTTCATTTGTGCAATAAAGACTTCCGCTGTTGTTGTTTTTTTAAGTTGTCCAAGTAATTCAATTTATATATATTACTTTTATATATATATATATATATATATATATATGATGAGGGGTAAATCATCACGTTGGCTAAGCGGTGTGAGGTTAGTGGATATCTGGCTTATTTGTGGATGATTAAATGTAAGCTGGCTGGTGGTGCACGGCGGCGATTGGAAGTGGGTGAGAGAGATGATGTTTCTGCAGAGCTTTGGCCTGCTTTTTTGTATTAGAAATGTCCCTCTTTCAGGTTACACAAGCCTTCCTTTTATAGGAGGAGGAGGCTTAGGAGCTAAGTAAAGGACAGGTGTTACATGGCAGCTCAGTCACTAAGTTTGCTTAATGGATAAGCAAACTTAAATATCTGGATTGCAAGTGGGCAAGATATCTCGGTGGTGACTTCTTGGGATCGCATGGATCGCCAGCTTCATTGTCCTGCCTTGCTCTTGCTCCCTGCTACCTCATCAAGTCTTATGCGGCCTCTTAAGGGTCTCTTGTCCAAGGTCGCTGTCCGGCCCTCTTGTTTTGGGTGGGGTTCGACATCAGTGACCTCGACTTGGGTGGTTGGCATCGCCGACGCCGTGGTCACGGGCCTTTATCTGGCTTGGTGATTCAGCTAGGCTATATCCGGGACTCCAAGGTGGCGATACCATTTGTACGCATCAATGGCCCCTACTCCATGTCTTGATCATTTTTCGTGAAAATGTCGAGCACGGAGTAAATTGAGCTCCTGGATATATACCGTATATTTGCGACCTCGTCGTCTGATGCGACTTGTTCACTTATGTAACGCCCCGCTCCCGGATACCGAGCCCTTATCCGGAAGAGAAACGTTCGGCGCGTATAGCATTAAATAAGTCTAATATTATACACAAGCCTCTACGTCGTCGTATCAAATAAAAGCAAACGGAAGCTAAAAAGACTCGGGTAAAAACATAAAAGCTACTATGAACAGATATTAACCATGCTAAAGATGGAAATGTAACTTTATTACATCAAAAGGAAAATACGAAATCCAAAATAAACGTACGAAAAGTCTCGAAAGACCAAAAGCTTACTCCAAAGGTACTACAAGTCTATTAAATGAATAACAGAATAAATAAAAGATAAATCTTCAACGTGGCGTCGTCAAACGTCGTCACCGAAATCCTCCTCTAAAACATGCTCAACCTGTTCCTCTTCTCACCCCACAATGCATACAAAAGAAAATGCAAAGGAGGTAAGTACAAAGTACTTAGTAAAAGTGAGAAGCTATGACAACAATTATAATCTATAAAGAAAAGATATTTAATCGTTTAGTTGTATATGTATGACCGACTCAATCTAGGGTTCATTTCATGTCCATCAACATGAATTGACTAAACATTTCTACTTAGCTTATCTATGTTAAAACCGCACTCAAGGGCACTACGCGCATCCACCTCAGCAGAGTCCCTCCGTACTTAGGGTCATTATGACCTACGGAGTTCTTCCACCTCAGGGACACTCTTTTGCAACATATTAGTGAATCACACCAATATCCACGAAGTCTAGAAAAGGTAGACTCCGATAGCACGCACACCTCAGCAGAGTCCCTCTGTACTTAGGGTCATTGACCTACAGAGTTCTACCACCTTCAGAGGTAGCACATGCATCGCGATTTAGCCTGGTGCCTAGCCAAGAGAGACATGTTGTTTAATCTTTTACTAGTCAAGTACGTTGATTATTAAGATGATTAACTAGCCACCTAAGTGTTTTCAAATAATCTCCCTCACACAAACTACTCTCTTCCTAGACCACTAGACACGGACAAGTCCTAGCAATTACACAGACATTGATGAATACTAACTCATCAAAGCACAAGCCTATCATGCTCTTCCGACGGATCCGAACTTCAACTCCCTTTAAGAGTACATTCGGTGTTTTAACTGAACGAATCAGAAGCTCAATTCAGGCTTGTTTATATTTATACGATATTAATATATCATGTTTAAGGGTTTAAAGCAAGAAACACACATGTATAAAACCTGAAACTAAGCTGAAACGGTGAAAACAATGAAAACAAATAAAACAGGTCAAACGCCCGTTTGAAAAGCCTAAACGCCCGTCTAACCCCGAACGCCCGTTTAAAACCCTATGGACGCCCGTCCGAAGCCGAACGCCCGTCCACTATACCCAGACGCTCGTCCACCCTAAGACAGCTACAACCTGAATGTAAAATCAAACCTCAGACGCCCGTCTGCCTATTGCAAACGCCCGTCTGGGCTACTAAGGTCGCAAATGCCCGTCTGACTAATTCAGACGCCCCCGCTGCACTGGTTTTGCCTGAATCCTAACATCTTCAAAACACGATTTCCAATCCGTCTCTAACCCAATTAACATCAAATTAAGTACAGTAAAACATAGAAAAACATATCTAATCATTCCAAGAACACCTATGATCCTTGAACAACGAAAAACACATCTTCCTAGCATTAAAACATCTTAAACACCTTAAACTTGATCTAAACCTTATAAGCGATAATTGGTATCATAGGAAGAGCCTCTTACCTTAATTGCTCGCAACACCGACAAAGAAACTCCAAGCAAGCGCAGCAGGTTGTTGATCCTCAACCCCAAAACCTATTTGATCAACAACAAACCCTAAAATCCTATTTACGTGCGAAAAACGAAACTGAAAAAGTGCAGTAACTGAAGATTACCTGGGTTTACTGCTGCGAACCTATTTTTAGATTATTCTACGCTTCAAGGCGATCGTTTCGACTACTCATGGCTGCTAAAAGCGAGTTACGGATTGAAAGATACGAATTTTCCAAGAATCGAACTCTACGAATACCAAAAAATAGGGCTAAACTGAAAACTTACGAAACCGAGAGATGTTGTTTTCCAAAGTTGCGTCTCCTCGCGCTGATCACTTTTCTCTCCTGCGGCATCTTGATCAGATGAACGGATTGATCACACGGGTCTTCCTATTATTTCGTTTTCTTCTCCGCGTTCTTTATTGATGCCGCCGTTCTCGCTCTATTTTTTGAATTCACGTGTGAACTAATAATGAATTAGTTTGGGGATTATTCCTTTTATAGCCATTTAATTAAACCCATTAATTAAATAACTAAATCCTTTTAATTAAATCATTTTTAATTAAATAAATAGGATAAATAATAATTAGGTCGTCGTGGGTATGACCAATTACTAATTTACCCTTTCTGAAAAGTCAGGATGTTACATTCCTTCCCCCTTAAGAGGAGTTTCATCCTCGAAACTCGAATGTAACCGAGAGGTACTTGAACTTTGGACTTGCGAAACGTCTCGTCTCCTAACTCGCATGATCTTCTTCTTCTTCCATCTTCCCAACTCTTACGCTTGTCTTGGTGCAATTTGAGGTTGCGACGGTCCACTTCAATCTCCTCGTTGACTTGCTGTATCAAATCTGGTCTCGTATTCTGTTGTCGCTCCAATTCATCCCAGAAACTCGTGTTCTTCTATCTCTATCTTCATGAAAGATCTCCAGCAGTACTGTTCCAATTCTTGTACTTCTTGGTCGCTCCGAGAGGAACTGCAATTGTCATCTCGAGGCTATCATTCTTCATTGTCCTTCCCGATCTTCTGCAATCAGAATCCCAAAGCTGATTCCGCTACCAACGGTTGTCATCTTCATCAAACTCGTGACCAAAGGCTGGTCGGTTATGACCACTCACTTGTAATCAAAACCATTGGATCTTCATCTTGTTTCTTCGCGAACTCATCAACTGCCTCGAATCTTGCAATCATCGGTTTACCACTCTTTGCTTGCTCCTGCAGACCTATGTCCTGAGTGCTTGAGTTTCCCAACTGACTCACAGCTTCCTGGCATACTTGACTTCCTTCGATCTCAACTTCCCTCATGGCACCACAAGCTTGCTGAAGAACTGCAATGATCCCAGCTGAAAGACTTCTGAGGCTTCTTGGGGATGGGGAAACATGCCTTGCCATGCTTTCTCTCCGACGGTCTGATTCAATCCTTATACCAATTACGGTTATCTTGGAAAATAAAAGAAGTTGAAAAGTGACAAGTTGAGTACCAAGGTGGTATGTCAACTAGGTAAGCCAAGGAAGGGTACAATGCACTTGAAATAAGGAAGGTTTCTTGGGTTACAAGCAAAACAAGATGATTCCGTGTTGAGGAAATTTGAAGTTGGTTCCAGGATGAAGAATGAGGCATTGTATCATAATACAAAAGATAGCCACAAGAAGAAAAACAAAAGAACACCTTGCAGATGAAATTTTTTTTTTTGAGAGAGTGGAATTCCGCAAGATACTGTGGTCTACAAACACTTCAGTGGCAACTTGGAAGAATAATAATAGGCTTCCATATAAACATTTAGAAAGTGGAGACGTTAGGACATCACCAGATGGACTTGAAGATATTCTCAATGTATGAAAAGAGAGCACCGAGCTTGAGAACATTAAGGAAGTGACCTTGATTGTTAATCATTTGGTTAACAAAGATGGATGTTGGCGAACTAGAAAAATCTTCAGTTCACATGAGTTTCGTAAGGGAAACATCACACAACAGAATTGCAAAGTAAAGGTGCAAGGTCGAGCACCAGAAGGATAAAATAAAAAAAATAGAAATCAAAGAGAGAAAGAATCTCAACGTGAAGTAGGTCTCAGAATGAAATTAAACACTTGTCAGGAAGAATAGTCAAAGAGAGGTTATTACGAGATTTAAAGGAAATAGAAATTTTCCCCAAGAAATTGTAAGGGAATATCCAGAGTTTGAATAAGTAAGCGGCAAGCAAGATTTTGAATGAAGAGGAAACGACACTTAGGAATTGTCGGGTAAGGTTTGATTTCAAGGAATTAATTCAAACTTCCAAAGGAAGTATAAACGATATTTGACGATTCAAATCAACGGTTCAAGGTTGCACTACTCGAGAGGAATAGTACACTGCCAAGGAATAAATGCTCAAGGTTATTCCTCGTGTGGGAATGCAAAGGTTAGAATAAAATGGACTTTCAACCAGTATGACAAAATTGTAGTAGGAACGCCAATACAGACGATGGGAACTCAAAAGGTGTACATGGCGGTTCATGGCTCTAAATGGCCTGAAAGAGAGTTAAAACTGAAGGGTACAAGGTACAATAATCTGAAATAGAGATCAAAAGTTTAGGAACACAAAAGTTGGTTGGCTAGATAGGTTCAGAAGGCACCTTTGCAAAGACTACCTTCTGCTTGAAACTGGTGTAGCATAAATTGCTAGAAGATTAAAGGTAAATCAAAAGGAATGCCATGATAGGTTTAAAGATTTGACCAAAGAAAAGAAGATATGCATACCTTAAAGGCAGCAAAGATCGGGTGAAATAGTTACAATATCGACACTACCCTTAGGAGGGGAGCTGAGAATAAACACAAGTAAAAAGAATGTTCTGACATTAGAAAGGTTCAGCAAACTTTGAATTTGCATGAATGATGGGAGTGCAACAATTTAGAACTTTGAAGAGAATTTGTTTCTTGACTTAAAAGTAAGAAAGAATGAACTTGGTCAAAAGAAGAGCTTATGGAGATATGTTTCGGAGATAATTCATGACAACAAGCCGGGAGGATTTGTTGAGTTTAAAGATCTCAAGTGAGGGATTACATGAGAAACAAATTACCAGAAAAGGTATATCTACAAAAGGGCACGAAAAGGGTCTGAAAATCAAACATAGCATGCTAGAGGATAGCACCTTGGTTCTCGTTTAACACTGCAAAAGAAACTACAACGTTAGCTTTATAAGCATCCTACTAAGAGGTTTAACTCAAGAAGAGATCAAACTTCAGGGGACTCCTAAACAGAACAGTCGTAACTTACTACCCTCTTAGCCCAAACTCTAAGTCAAGGAGGTGAATATTCCTTTTAGGTTGCTGTGTAAGATTTTTACTCTGGATCTGATATTATCAATTTGTACAGAACAAACGAAGAAGAAATTGAGCACGATCCAAAGAGAAAAGATCTAGATACCGGAGTTTTCCAGGTGATGTAAAAATATTAGAATTTTTGAATGAAGATAAGTTGGTCAAAAACAGTTATTTCTGACGATTGCACAAGCTGCCAGAATTTCCAGATTATTAAACACTGAGTTGAATTGCAAATCGAGATCAAACGAAAACGAATCTGAGCTTAATTTCAAAAGCAAAATTGTAGATAGAAGTTTTGTCTGCAACATATCAAAAATTCAGGTCATTTAAAGATGTTTAACCTGTTCAAAACAGAAGAAGAAACGAAGGTGCTGCTGCAGATTTTCTGGATAGAGTGTCCGGTATAAACATGAATTTTCTGAATAATCCATAATGATTATCGAGTTGGTGTAAAAAGAGAAATTGTAGATAAGACAGAAATCTACTTCGCTGAAAATTTGCAGAATTTTTAAAGTAGGGGAAGACAGTCTTATGTTAAAGGGAGAACATGGAAACAAAAGCATTCACTCATGTTGGATAAGTCCAAACACGAGGACAATGAAAAGTTTGTGCCAAAGTAAGAGACTTTTAACACTATGAGTTGAAACGACTGAGGAGTACTTGGAATTAATAGAGTTACACATGGAGTTCGTGTGGAACCATCTCAAGCAAAGCAAAGGTCAAAGAATGTTGATGAACTCAACCAAGTGATAGTGAAAAGAGAAAGTTGGGGACTTGTAGAGCTGAATCAAATATCATTCTCTACAAAGTTAGGCCAAGATAAAAGTAAACTTAGATATTCATGTGTAGAGAAAGTGAAGAGATTTCAATAGGTAAAGTAAGGAAAAGGAAATCAACCAAGAGGACCTCGACTTTAAGGTGTAGGCATAAGACTCCGATCCCAAAGCTTTACTTAAGGGGTTTCACTTACCCTATGCGACAAGCTACGGTTTGGAACTTCAAAAGAAGGAAGAGTTTCTACTAAAGATCCTAGAAGGAACAAAACTTGAGAACTCAACTTAACCTCCGTCTAAGATGACTCTTCACTAGGTCCTGATAACTGTACCACGGTTTACGGATTCTTAGTCTTACGAGGATTACCACCAAGCTCAAGTTCTAAAAGGTCTAAAGGAATCCTTATCTTAGAGGAAGAGAAGCCAAGAACAGAAAAGACGCTTCTCTCTGATACCAACTGTAACGCCCCGCTCCCGGATACCGAGCCCTTATCCGGAAGAGAAACGTTCGGCGCGTATAGCATTAAATAAGTCTAATATTATACGCAAGCCTCTACGTCGTCGTATCAAATAAAAGCAAACGGAAGCTAAAAAGACTCGGGTAAAAACATAAAAGCTACTACGAATGAGATATTAACCATGCTAAAGATGGAAATGTAACTTTATTACATCAAAAGGAAAATACGAAATCCAAAATAAACGCATTTAAAAGTCTCGAAAGACCAAAGCCTACTCCAAAGGTACTAAAAGTCTATTAAATGAATAATGAGAATAAATAAAAGATAAATCTTCAACGTATGTCGTCAAACATCGTCACCGAAATCCTCCTCTAAAACATGCTCAACCTGTTCGTCTTCTCACCCCACAATGCATACAAAAGAAAATGCAAAGGAGGTAAGTACAAAGTACTTAGTAAAAGTGAGAAGCTATGACAACAATTATAATCTATAAAGAAAAGATATTTAATCGTTTAGTTGTATATGTATGACCGACTCAATCTAGGGTTCATTTCATGTCCATCAACATGAATTGACTAAACGTTTCTACTTAGCTTATCTATGTTACAACCGCACTCAAGGGCACTACGCGCATCCACCTCAGCAGAGTCCCTCCGTACTTAGGGTCATTATGACCTACGGAGTTCTTCCACCTCAGGGACACTCTTTTGCAACATATTAGTGGATCACACCAATATCCACGAAGTCTAGAAAAGGTAGACTCCGATAGCACGCACACCTCAGCAGAGTCCCTCTGTACTTAGGGTCATTGACCTTTAGAGTTCCACCACCTTCAGAGGTAGCACATGCATCGCGATTTAGCCTGGTGCCTAGCCAAGAGAGACATGTTGTTTAATCTTTTACTAGTCAAGTACGTTGATTATTAAGATGATTAACTAGCCACCTAAGTGTTTTCAAATAATCTCCCTCACACAAACTACTCTCTTCCTAGACCACTAGACACGGACAAGTCCTAGCAATTACACAGACATTGATGAATACTAACTCATCAAAGCACAAGCCTATCATGCTCTTCCGGCGGATCCGAACTTCAACTCCCTTTAAGAGTACATTCGGTGTTTTAACTGAACGAATCAGAAGCTCAATTCAGGCTTGTTTATATTTATACGATATTAATATATCATGTTTAAGGGTTTAAAACAGTAAACACATGTGTATAAAACCTGAAACTAAGCTGAAACGGTGAAAACAATGAAAACAAATAAAACAGGTCAAACGCCCGTTTGAAAAGCCTAAACGCCCGTCTAACCCCGAACGCCCGTTTAAAACCCTATGGACGCCCGTCCGAAGCCGAACGCCCGTCCACTATACCCAGGCGCTCGTCCACCTAAGACGACTACAACTCGAATGTAAATCAAAACTCTCAGGCGCCCGTGCGCTATTGCAAACGCCCGTCTGGGCTACTAAGGTCGCAAACGCCCGTCTGACTAATTCAGACGCCCGTCTTCCTGGGTTTTGCCCAGAATCCTAACATCTTCAAAACACGATTTCCAATCCGTCTCTAACCCAATTAACATCAAATTAAGTACAGTAAAACATAGAAAAACATATCTAATCATTCCAAGAACACCTATGATCCTTGAACAACGAAAAACACATCTTCCTAGCATTAAAACATCTTAAACACCTTAAACTTGATCTAAACCTTATAAACGATAATTGGTATCATAGGAAGAGCCTCTTACCTTAATTGCCTGCAACACCGACAGCAAAACACCAAGCAACTGCAACCGTTGTTGATCCTCAACCCCAAAACCTATTTGATCAACAACAAACCCTAAAATCCTATTTCTGTGCCGAAAAACGAAACTGAAAAAGTGAAGTAACTGAAGATTACCTGGGTTTACTGCTGCGAACCTATTTTTAGATTATTCTACGCTTCAAGGCGATCGTTTCGACTACTCATGGCTGCGAAACAGAGTTACGGATTGAAAGATACGAATTTTCCAAGAATCGAACTCTACGAATACCAAAACTAGGGCTAAAGCGAAAACTTACTTAAACCGAGAGATGTTGTTTTCCAAAGTTGCGTCTCCTCGCGCTGATCACTTTTCTCTCCTGCGGCATCTTGATCAGATGAACGGATTGATCACACGGGTCTTCCTATTATTTCGTTTTCTTCTCCGCGTTCTTCTATTGATGCCGCCGTTCTCTGCTCTATTTTTTTTCAGAATTCAGCGTGTGAACTAATAATGAATTAGTTTGGGGATTATTCCCTTTTATAGCCATTTAATTAAACCCATTAATTAAATAACTAAATCCTTTTAATTAAATCCTTTTTAATTAAATAAATAGGATAAATAATAATTAGGTGGTCGTGGGTATGACCAATTACTAATTTACCCTTTCTGAAAAGTCGGGATGTTACAACTTAGGACCGTGCTTTTAAAGCAAGCGGCCTCGAAGCAACTTCGGGTCTGTTTTGCGACCTCGTCGTTTGATGCGACTTGTTCACTTAGGACCGTGCTTTTAAAGAAAGCGGCCTCGAAGCAACTTTGGGTCTGTTTTGCGACCTCGTCGTTTGATGCGACTTGTTCACTTAGGACCGTGCTTTTAAAGCAAGCGGCCTCGAAGCAACTTTGGTCTGTTTTGCGACCTCGTCGTTTGATGCGACTTGTTCACTTAGGACCGTGCTTTTAAAGCAAGCGGCCTCAAAGCAACTTTGGGTCTGTTTTGCGACCTCGTCGTTTGATGCAACTTGTTCACTTTGGACCGTGCTTTTAAAGCAAGTGGCCTCGAAGAAACTTTGGGTTTGTTTTGCGACCTCGTCATTTGATGCGACTTATTCACTTAGTACCGTGCTTTTAAAGCAAGCAGCCTCAAAGCAACTTTGGGTCTGTTTTGCGACCTCGTTCTTGGCGACGCTGTCTAACCGTCCAAGGGTTAGTAGGGCAGTTCAACAGTCAGATCGTGGCTGACATCAGCTCCCTTGGTAACCGCAATAGCGTGGGTACTGAGGTTTCTTCGGTAACTGCCCAAGTACGTGGGTGGATAACAGCTGAGTAATTGATTACGTGGGCATTAATGATTGTGCCCTAATGATGGCGGTTTTGAATTTTGAAAACCGAAAAAGGCCGTGCAAACCTGGGACGTTGGATGGCCGGATCCTTGACCGTTCGATCAGATTTCTTTTGCCTATATAAGGCCCTCATCCCCCTAACCTTCATACATTTCGATCTTCCATTTCCCCTCAACTTTCTCTCTGTATTTTCTTTCTTTTCCAGGGAGTGCAAGGATTTTCGGGTGAAGGTTTGGTTGTGGCTGATGCAAGCTTGAGGTTTCAGGCTAGGATTTGGAGATTCCGGTCTAGAGTTTGAGGATTCCGACATGCTTTCCCGTCTGCCGGTTTTAGCTTCCTCTCAGAAACAGGTAAATCCTTCTTCCCTTAGCCTTTTCCTTTGTCTTCCTTCTTGAATTTCAATCTTTTTTAGTGAATTTGATCCACTGTGTGGCAATGTGCTCCAATTTAAGATGTTTTTTGGAGGCAAAAGTGGGCTTTTTGAGTTCGTGTTCTCGTTTTAGGTATGATTTTCCCTGGAAAAGGGGAGAGGGGTGGTTCAGCCCATAAACCTTTACCATTTTTTTTGCTATGTTTGCTCTTTATCAGTACTTGCAATTGCTTTCCATTTCTCCTATAAAAACGGAGGGGCAGGCGTCGAGATGGGTGCGATCACCTTCCTGGCGTAATTCCCATTATACCAGGTCTGAAAGCTCCACCTTTTCCTCTTGTTTTTGCAGGATGTCCGTGTTGAAATAGTGTCTAAAACCCAATCGGGTTGGACCGGATCCGACCGGGTCGGATCATTTCTACTATTTCTTTATGTTTATACATATATTAAATGGATTTTTATGTTGTCATATATATGTTCTTTTAAAGAACCAATTATGAATTGTTATATGATAACGTCCTTAGTATTAAACTGTGATAGAGAAACCATGATAGGCGATTATGGTTGATGAGATCTCTAATCACTTTAATAAGTTTAATACTTAAATGTCTCTAGGCTGATGTACTATTAAACATGGCATTGATAGTATGAACAGACAAGCACGTATTAGATGTCTTCTGTCTTTAAGGGCAGGGATAGATCTCGTCTATCGAAGTGTAGAGACACTTGGACTGTACGTGGACGTGTATTAGAGAATGCGTACGTTAGGCTGACCCACTTACACGGTTAAGTGTAACACTATGTTGCGGTTGTGTAATTATCCTTTGGACCGGAGTCTTCATGGCTTCACGGTGTGGATTGTCATGCTTTGACACTATTGAGGTTTCCCCTAGCCACGGGGCGATCAAGCGGTAGTGATTGGGTATGAATTAAAGCATGCGGAGTATACATGATTGGTCGTCTAGGAATCGCGTATCCTATGATTGGGATCGAATATCTGAAATGGCCTTCTCATAAGGAATGTCTTACTCTCGTGAATCTTTGCAAAGGGGGAGTAAATGATTTACTTCCAGAGAGCATGATATCCGGATTATAAGATACGGTAGTTAATGTTTGACACTCGACGTACGACCGTATGGATATTATTACAGCGATAGGATTGTAAGTTACACGGTAACTGTTTCACATGAAAGGTAGTAGTCATTGCATTTGACTCTTCCAATGAATGGGGGTCACGGTGTGTTTCCAGACGCTATCCCGTGATCGTTGAGCATGAAGGGCATTTTCATAATTTGTACTTTGTGTCTACGGCCAACATATTCGGAAGTCTATCGGGTCACACACATAAGAACATCTAGCCGGATTAAAATGTGGTTATAGATGATAACCAAATAAGGAAATTTTATCTCGAGACTATAAATGTTATAGTGGTAAATTAATATGGTGGTATTTATTTATTATGAATAAATATAATACAAGATATTGATAATATTATATTAATTAAAGAATATTCCAGATGCCAATTTATTGGCGTATGGGGCGCAACTTATTAGTGTATAAGATTCACTTGAATTGTGTAATTTAATTAATATGATTATCATATATTAATATAAGATATTAATATATAAATATATATAGTCACATGCGTGACTTGCACTTGGATTGTGCTTGTGCACTTTTGTTTTCAAGATATATATATATATATATATAGATTTATATGTGTAATATATATGTGATATATACACATATGTAAATTGATTTATGGTAATAAGATAAAGATAGTCAATATAAGATATTGACAATAGCTTGGAAATATTTAATATAAAATATTAAATTAAATAAGATAAATCAATCAATTATATTTTTCTTATTTTATTGGGAAAATGTTTTCTTCTCCTCCACTCTAGGTTGAAGCGCCCCCTACACTATAAATATAGTGTGGGTGTCAAGCTCTTTTGTACATCACAATTTCAAGAACTAATAGTTTTTGTATAAAATAGAGAGCATCCTATAGAGAGTTGGAGAGAGGGGAAAAAGGCCGGTCTAGCAACCGGAGTTTTCCAATAGCAATCCATGATGGGATTCCGGCGGGCTGTTCGTGTGGACTAGCGGTAGAGGCCGAACACTTGGGCGGCTCAATGCAGAACTACTCTCCTGAGACGGTCAAAGCGTCGATCTTTTAGATCAACCAAGGTAACCACCGCCTACTAGCTTATTTGTTTATTGTTTAAACGAAGTCGATCTTAGGTCGATAGGAAATAAATTTTTGAATTCTGCTGCGTTCCCGCGTAGATTTCCTAACAGTGGTATCAGAGAGAGCTTCGAGCTTAAGCAATAAGCATGTTATTTTGCGTAGTTAATTTTATCGTTTTAAATCATGTAATTAAAAGATGAAAGATTTTTTGATTCGCAAAGTGATACATGAAAAGAAAAAAAATACGAGATTGGGTGGTGCTCGGCCGACTGGCGGCGGCGGCAGGGCAACCTGCTGCCGGCAGTCGGTTGACCGGTCAATGCTGGCGGATCTCCAAATTTTTTGTTTTGTGTATTTTGTGACTCAGTATGGTTCATAGTTGTGATTGGTAATTTCTCATTTGTTTAGTTGTGTCATGTGACTAACCAATGGTTCAAATAGTTTGGGCCATTGGGATACCACATGGCATTAAAATAATAATGGCATTTCCAAACTTTGTTTGGAATAGGCCTAGGCCATTTCCAAATATTTGATTTGGGAAAAGGCCTAGGCCTAGACCACTTCCAAAATTTTGATTTTGGAAAGTGGTCAGGCCTAAACCAAAATTATTTTGGCCTTTCCAAATATTTGATTTGGAATAGGCCTAGGCCCTTTTCAAATATTTGATTTGTAAAAGGCCTAGGCCTAGGCCATTTCCAAAATTTTGATTTTGGAAAGTGGCCAGGCCTAAACCAAATTTGGTTTAGAAAGATGCCTTTTGGTTTTGGAAACCAAAGGCATCCCTTTTGATTACGAATCAAAAGGAAAGAAACAAAAGAGACATAACTTTAATTTTGATTTATTTTTGGAATAGTTCTAATTTATTAAAATCATTTAAAATTAATCGTTAATTTTATTTCGATTAAAATTATTTAATTAATTAAATGTTAATTAGTTATTTGATTGGATAAAATTATTTAATTGATTAAATGTTAATTGATTAATTAAGACGCAAGTAGTTAAATGTAAATTTTATCTTTTTCATAAAATGTTATTGTATGGATTAGATATAGTAGATATAATATGATGATATGGACCCCGATTGATCATGGACTCGACCGATAGGATAGATGTGAATGATTTAATTTTTCTGTTGGTTTAAAAATTGTCCTAGGCCGTTATGAAGAACGTGACCTTGTTTATATTCTGTATTTATCCCATTCCCGTTAGATCCCCCGTTTGTGGCGGGTGTATTTATTTTATTAGATAGAATTAAGTGTAACAAGAATGGAGCAGAAGATGGAGACCAAAGAAAAAAAAGAAAAATCCAATTGAAGAATGGCGCATTAAAGATCTTATTGGCTGTTGCAGCTACCCTTAGATTGTGACCCGCGGTTTCGTCAGTTTGTATTCGAAACCGCACATAGGATAGGTCCATGATCATACCGGTTACTTTACGCATTTATTTATTTTGTGCTTGTATTTATTTTATATGATACGATATATGCATGACTACGCACGATCTAGATGAATGTGTAGGATGTATGTCTATAGAGATAGATATACTTGATGAGACCATAATTAAAATTAATTAAGTGAATTAATTTACATAAATAATTCCACCTCGAAAGAATCAAGTTGAAATTGCCTCCCCATATTATAATGACGGTGAAGAGCCCTTGTTCGGATCCAACTCATCAGCCAAAGCAGGGAGTTGACCTACCTCGGGTATATCGTCATTATCGAGATATGATCGTATGAGATCTCTTGAATATTGGGGTTATGACTTGACTAAGAATTCTCTCGGCCACCAACCAAACCGGGGTCGTTTGGATTTTAGAGGCAAGGGTTTGACTACTTCATAAGATGAAAATTGTCAAATAGTTGACTAGTTAAACAACAAGAGTCGTATAAGATACGATTGACAAAGGGTTGTTGTCTACCTATTAGACTATTTTAGGCCCACCAGCCAAAGCGGGGGTCGCGGTAGTTTAGTGGGATCTTGTCTACTAAAGAAATTAATAATTCTTGAAAGTCAATTGGGAGTAGTTGACTAGTGGGAGCAAAATCACAAACCAAAGACCATTTTGATTTTGCGTGTATAAACAACGACACTCTTTTATCTTTATTTTTATGTTGTAGTTTTAGCAAACTTTATATTTATGTTTTATTCTCGAATAGTAAAACCAAATTATGACTGTTACCTTTTGAGAAATGTTCTCAAGTATGGTTAAGTAATTTTAATCCTTTTAAAATAAGCAATGACACGAGCAATCCCGTTATAGTAGTTAGAGACAAGGAGACTACATATTTAATGCTGTGCTCCAAGACTTTAATTATTAAAGAAAAGCGGAAGCTCATGATATTGGATAAGATCCAATATAATCATTCAGTCACACGATGACAAATAATTCAAACGTTGGATAAGAATGGCCAGACCGAATTTTGGAAAGGTTTTTTTCAAAATTGTAAGATTTAAGTATCGACTTAATTCTATCATTGCTTAAAGGTTAATTAAATAGTCAACGTTTTGAATACAATTCAAAAGGTTAAATAAACTTTAGATTTTCTTTATGAAAGGAAATTAAAGACATAGCTCTTGTGATCTTTCTTAAGTCTTATGAAGACTACACTAAGAAATATTTACAAGTACTTAAAGGATTGAAAGGAAAATTAGGGCATGTGCTTAAATAGAGGCTTATCGAAGTCTCTATTATAGGCAAGTGTGTTGAGACAAATCTATCTAATCCAAGTCAACTGTTAGATATATGATATCTTACAAGTGTGATTAAATTAGAAAGATTAAATACAAATATGGAAGGTGAAGCAAACGTTGTAACACTTACCACGTTCTGGATCTAGTAAACTGATAAGGGAACTAAATAAATGTTATTATGTTCCGGTTCTTATGAAGAACATACTTTCAGTTATTTGTTAGGATTTAGTAGACATATTCAATTGTAAAGAATAAATGTTATTCCGATAAAGTTGGAAGGTCATTGAATCTAACATACTAGATTGATGTCAATATATAGTTGATATATGTGATGAGATCTCAACTAAATATTTGTGTGGCTGTTATCCTTGATATATGTAGTTGTTCTAGATGTCGACTCTCTGGAAGAGAAACATATAATCAAATGTCATTTAGATGATGTTTGAACCATGTGATTAAGAATCATGTGGGTGATATGTATCTTATCTAAAGATGACTAAAATATCCTTTTAAGAAAAGGTTATAAATCTAGAAAAATTATCTAAAGCCTAAACATACCGATGTTTGTTGGCTTATGACAATTAATGCCACAAATAATTGTTTATTAATCTCTATGACTATTTTAGAAATTGTTGAATGTACTTATTGAAGTACGACAATTCAGAAAGCCTGAAAAGTTCGAGCTAGTACGAATATAAGATTGACGAGCTACTTAGGAATTAATCTTCAATTGGATTGAAGTAATTAATACCTGAAGGGTGTTTCAGAAGTCGTCTGAAAAGGAAAAAGATTCTCCCTTGAAGGATACCATCTTTGGGATACGCAATTAGATTGTGTTCCCAAAATGGAAACAACACTTTATATGATAAAGGTGTGAAGCAAGCCATGCGAAGTATCCCTTACCCGTTTCGGGATAGTGCTCTTATACTTAACTGAGTTCCAAAGAATAAAGGTTGAATAAATTCCATATTAGATATGGAAGAGGATAATGTCGAATCTATCTTAACCGATGATTTGAAGTTGCCATAAGCAGAGTCAGAAAAGCTTGGAGCCTAGTATGACATATGCAACTTTGTGGAATGTCTTAGCTAGCACACTGGATATTATTTACTTGTCCGCGGAGCAAAATGTTTGTCTTCAAAACATGTTGTCTTCTCAAAAAAGTGTTTCTTCCAAGAGAAACAGTGGGAGTGAATAAGATCTCAAAAGTAGTTTGAGAACCATAAAGATATATTCAACCATTGGAACATGAGCAGACACCGCATAGCGATGAGGTGTAGGACACTGCTCAGTGCACACAAAAGTTCTGTAAGTCTGTGGATAACCTCAAGCCTGAAAAAGCTGCTGGTATGTTCATCTTGAAGAATGAATATCTCACGACTTATGATGGAATGTTTGAAAGGAAAGATTGAGAGATATGGCCAGGAGCCATAATATCTGAAATAGATTCCATCAGTGACAACCAGGTTATGAACCTAGTTTGTCTTACCTTGAGGGAATGTCCCTGTAAGGCTGAGCCCAGTTCTATTCAGACTATGCTTGTTGTAACTTCGTATCATGACTATATGATAGTGTTGAAGACGTTGGGCGGACAGCTCAATTTTCATAGACGATAACATGATATGTAAGCCCACGAGATCCATTTATGGACTCAAACAAGTTTCTCTAGACGATTTCTTTGTTTGATAATCAAAGGAGTTTGATTTAGTCAAAAGAAGGATATGCCTATGTGCAAGATGGATAGTGGGAGTGTGTTACGATTTTTGAGTAATGTATTGGATATCTCTGTCGAGAATTATCACCCCATGTCATAGTCAATGCTTGGTAGTTCAAGGTCTTTACGAAAGCACTTGGATTAGCAGTTCTTATTTTAGAAATAGGAATCTATAGCGATAAATTTAACTGTTGTTAGATTATAGTTTACCTATATAGATGTGATGCTAGAAATACTGCTAGCCAGTGTTCTCAAGATCTATCTATGTTAGGACGTTAGTCCTAAAGATAAGGTGAAAGATGATGCTTATGAAAGGTTTCCTTCGCGGCTGCGATAGGAACCATCATAAAGGTAATGCCGGATGTTCATAATTCATGAAGAGTCATGAGCAAGTATGGATGTAAATCTGGTGAATGTCGAGAATATCCTTAAACAAGTTATGGATGATTTCCTAGTTTATCGAAGCTTGGAAGCGAATAAATTTAGTTATACAGACGTATATCCTGAGTCTTACGAAGGCGAGTGGGAGCTATAGTCTGGGTTTGCAGTCACTTTGATTAAGTGATACAGTGAGCTAGAAATGTTCTAGCCCATGGGTCACTGTAAATTCTACAACTAAGCCAAAACACAGTAGTGCCTTAGAGGCGCAGCAGGCCAGCAGTACATGGATCTAAAAGGTTCATTCCTGAACCTTGTGCGGTTCTTCCACCTTTTCTATATAGCTGATATAGTAAGTGGATTAATTGCTTGAAGCAAGGACCAGGGTCTCGTCAGAGATTCGTGTGTGTGTTGAGGCGGTTCCTCTGACATGAACATTTGGAGCATGGTATGAAGATAGTCTGAGTCCCCACGGATAGCGATCCATTTATGGCTAGAAATTTGGTTAGTAGTATTGCATGAGATTCTTGTGTTTCAACTTGGTCTTGTGTGTGCGAGTGATTGGTTTTAGGCCAAGTGGGAGATTGTTGAAATAGTGTCCTAAACCCAATCGGGTTGGACCGGATCTGACCGGGTCGGATCATTTCTACTATTTTTTATGTTTATACATATATTAAATGGCTTTTTCTGTTGTCATATATATGTTCTTTTAAAGAACCAATTATGAATTGTTATATGATAACGTCCTTAGTATTAAACTATGATAGAGAAACCATGATAGGCGATTATGGATGATGAGATCTCTAATCACTTTAATAAGTTTGATACTTAAATGTCTCTAGGCTGATGTACTATTAAACAGGGCATTGATAGTATAAGCAGACTAGCACGTATTAGATGTCTTCGTCTTTAAGGGAGGAATAGATCTAAATCTATCGAAGTGTAGAGACACTTGGGTATGACGTGGATGTGTATTAGAGAATGCGTACGTTAGACTGACCCACTTACACGGTTAAGTGCACACTATGTGGTGGCTGTGTAATTATCCTTTGGACCGGAGTCTTCATGGCATCACGGTGTGGATTGTCATGCTTTGATACTATTGAGGTTTCTCTTAGCCACGGGGCGGTCATGCGGTAGTGATTGGGTATGATATTGAAGCATGCAGAGTATACATGATTGGTCATTTGGGAATCGCGTATCCAATGATTGGGATCAAATATCCGAAATGGCCTTCTTATAAGGAATGTCTTACTCTCGTGAATCTTTGCAAATTGGGAGTAAACGAGTTACTTCGAGAGAGCATGATATCCAGATTATAAGATACGGTCGTTAATGTTTGACACTCGACCTACGACCGTATGGATATTATTACAGCGATAGGATTGTAAGTTACTCGGTAACTGTTTCACATGAAAGGTAGTAGTCATTGCATTTGACTGTTCCGGTGATTGGGGGTCACGGTGTGTTGCTAGACGCTATCCCGTGATCATTGGGCATGAAGGGCATTTTCGTAATTTGCACTTTGTGTCTACGGCCAACATATTTGGAAGCCTACCGGGTCACACACATAAGAACATCTAGCCGGATTAAAATGTGGTTATAGATGATAACCAAATAAGGAATGTTTATCTCGAGACTATAAATGTTATAGTGGTAAATTAATATGGTGGTATTTAATTATTATGAATAAATATAATACAAGATATTGATAATATTATATTAATTAAAGAATATTTCAGATGACAATTTATTGGCATATGGGGCGCAACTTATTAGTGTATAAGATACACTTGGATTGTGCAATTTAATTAATGTGATTACCATATATTAATATAAGATATTAAGATATAAATATATATAGTCACATGCGTGACTTGCACTTGGATTGTGCTTGTGCATTTTTTTTTTCAAGATATATATATATATATATATATATATATATATATATATATATATATATATATATATATTGATTTTTTGTCCGAATGACAAAATTATCAAAAAAATCGGGATAGAAGGAAACTTTAATTTAATAAGGACAAAAGTAACAATTATGAAGTAACAAATATGAAGTAACAAATGTGGAATATAGTAAATATGAAGTAACAATCGTGAAACACAAAGTAACATTAACACGTGAAGTAACAATTTCAAAGTAACAATTGTGATTTTTGTCCTTTATAATCATGAAAATGTTACTTTTGTCCTTCCAGACCCATTTATTAATTTTTTTTGTCCTTGTGGCCCCTTATATATATATATATATATATATATATATATATATATATATATATATATATATATATATATGTGTGTGTGTGTGTGTGTGTGTGTGTGTGTGTAATATATATGTGATATATACATATGTGTAAATTGATTTATGGTAATAAGATAAAGATAGTCAATATAAGATATTGACAATATCTTAGAAATATTTAATATAAGATATTAAATTAAATGAGATAAATCAATCAATTATATTTTCCTTATTTTATTGGGAAAAGGTTTTCTTCTCATCCACTCTAGGTTGGGGTGCCCCCTGCACTATAAATATAGTGTGGGTGTCAAGCTCTTTTGTATATCACAATTCCAAGAACTAATAGTTCTTGTATAAAATAGAGAGCATCCTATAGAGAGTTGGAGAGAGAGGAAAAAAGCCGGTCTAGCAACCGGAGTTTTCCAATAGCAATCCATGATGGGATTCCGGCGGGCTATTCGTGTGGACTAGAGGTAGAGGCCGAACACTTGGGCGGCTCTATGCAGAACTACTCTCCTTAGACGGTCAAAGCGTCGATCTTTTAGATCAACCATGTAACCACCGTCTACTAGCTTATTTGTTTATTGCTTAAACAAAGTCGATCTTGGGTCGATAGGAAATAAATTTTTGAATTCCGCTGCGTTCCCGCGTAGATTTCCTAACAGTCCGACGGGGAGTATTCTTTAGGGGGCGACTTCGAAGGGGATCAAGAGGCATATGAATATGCACTGGATGAAGGGGAGGATGATCCTTCCAGTCCCGATGTGTATGCCGGGGACGAGCTGCTCGAAGAGGTAACCGGGGGGGATGCCGCGGCTCTAACAAGCGGTGACCCTTTTGGTTTAGACGCTATGTTCCCTGATCCTATTCCGCGATGTAAGAAGAGTCGCAAAGAGATGGCCCGAGCCAAAGGGGTTTGTAATAGTGAGGCTGGAGAAAGAGAGGTGTCTGATGCTGAAGATCATGCTGCTGCACCCAGCTCTAGTGGCGCCGCCGCACACGACGAGGCATATGTCAAGGACGCCGCTCTTCATGAGCTTATGGGGTCGAGCGAGGATGAGAATGCGCCATTGCCTCGTAAGACTGTCTGGGAGCTCCCAAAGAAACCAAAAAGGAAAAGGGATCCCAAGACATTAACTGTTGGTGAGGCGGCGGCGAAAGCGAAGAACCCGAAACCCCATAATCCAGAGGCGTTAAGAGAGTTTACTCTTCTGACTGCGTACGAGAAGGCTCTAGAGGAAGAGTGGGTGATGCTCCGCGACGATGGCGACTTTAACAAACTTCTCCGCCGCCGATATAAGATTGATACAAGTGTGTACAGATTCTCTTTGTTTGACTATTCTAAGGAGGAGGATAAGTTTAAACCCAAAGATCATGAGGATTATGTTTGCGCTCGTCGTCCGGACGATACCCTGATCCTTCACTTCGACCATTTCTATGCGGGGCTCAGACCTCTTTTTGATCCATTTTTTGTCAAGATTTGCGAGCTGATGAGGGATCTACCTACTGATTTTTCCATTGGGGCCATTATTCAGATTGTGGCCTTCATCGTGATGTGTCGGACGATGAAGATAGAGCCCACCCTTACCCTGCTGGGTCAATTTCACTTATTCTGCGCGACGGGCCTTCCGGGGCAGATATCACTGAGGACCAAGACACCTCGCTTGCTCTTTTTGCTACCCAATAAAATCCATAGATGGCAAGTGCGGGTGTTTAAAGTGGAGTCCAAAGTTGGTTGGCCATTTCCCAAGGCAGCACAGTGCAAAGGAAAGTCCACCCTTTCTATCGGTGAGCCCCCGGTTACTGAGCGTCGCCTTGTCAAAGGGCTCATGGCGCTTATATATTCTGACGGGGTTGAACCCTGTTTGAGAAACGTAGCTTGGGTCGACCTTCTTGATGTGGCTCTTCCCCTAGCTTTTACTTTCCGCATTGGTCTTGTGGCCGCGTTTGGCTTGTTAAACTTGATTTGTGGCTGCTTTTGGCCCCTTGATTTTTGCATTGCACTTGTTTCCTTTGGTTTTATCTCGTGTATCTTGTGGACCTTGTATGTGTGTGGCCCCCTTTATTTTGGTGAGGTTTATTTAGCTCGCTAAAATAATTAAACCGAAGTCTGAATTGATCGGAAGTTCCTGTCGCTGTCCTCTTTATTTGGAACAAGGATACCCGCGACCTAGTTTTACGCTTGATTGCGTCGCTTAGGGAGCGTTAAAATTTCCCTATGCCCCCATGTTTTGGGCGAGACCTGAAGGGATTTGAGCGTAACAAGTTTCCGTTGATACTCGTACAATCCTTGGTCGCTGCGGACTTGTGGAAAATAATCGCCCTCCGACTGGAGACCTATGGTGATTATGCAGAGAATTCCGCCCTAGGCTCGCTGGAGATTTACGGGTGAGGTTTTGCAAGGATTTATGAGGCCCTTGCTGGAGACGGGCCCTATTGCGTTCAGTTTGTTGATGTTTGAAATTTTCTGGATGCGGCCCCCTAAGTTTAAGGCAGAGTAGAGGTTCGCCAGAAACTTAAAAGCTGAATTGATTGGACTGGACTAACCTTTCTCGACTGCCGTGTCACCGAGAAATAAGGGCTCTGAATTGATTTGACAGCTCACTGGCACTATCTTGACCAGCAGTGCACGCATGGTCAATGTAGCCTAAAATCTCACGCTAATAACTGTCGAGCGTTAAATGCGCTCCTTGAATTTTGAATTTTTGATAAACTGCGTGAATGCTGACCTTGGGATCTTGCTGATCATGGCCGTTTACCTTGCTTGTTTCTGCTATAAAAGGAGGGAGCAAACCTGGATCTATTCCGTTCCTCTTTTGCATAAATCTTTGTTGTGAGAGCCATGTCTTTTCAGCCCGGAGAGGGTAGCGCAGTCCGGGTGTTTAAAGCCCGTCCAGTTCGTGATGTTTCTCACTTCTTCCTTACCGCCTCTCTTACTGCCAAAGATCATTTCTAGCGTTATTTTGACGTGGTCAGGCTTGTGAGGGAGAGGGGTTTAAATGAGGGCAAGGTTGAGGGTGATGGCTCTTTGCTCCGGGTACGGTTCTCCGGGTGGTTAGATTTTGTCTTGCCACCTCCGATACCCTTCCACCTTACGATGGTAAGGGAATTTTACTCTGTCCTATCAGAGGTTCCTTCCGCAGAAATTGTTAGCTGTGTGGCCCTCCGAGGTGTCTCTGTCATTTTTACCCCGGAGGCAATCAATGAAGCTCTTCACATACCTGCTATCGATCCCTCTGCTCTTTATGAGGTTGCCTGGAACCTTGGGGATGAGGCAAGTAGACAGGCTCGCCTGCGCCGGGTAATCTGTGAGCTTTTTCCATATTACCAAAGGCCTCGAACCCTGGGTCCTGCGTCCGAATTGTCTCGCAGCAATCATGAGTGAACGAGGTTTATAAACTCACGTGCTCTTCCGTCCATGGATTTCGAGGTTGTTAGTGAGGCCGAAGCCCTCCTTCTGCATGCTATTCATGACCCCCAAGTTGACATTGATTGGGGGGTCTTGATTCACCGCGAGGCAGTTAGCTTTGCAGTCTCCATGAATCCCGATCGTCGCATCCCCTTTGCCTCGCTTATTGCTAGGTTATGTAGTGTAGCTTGGGTGCCGACGCACTCGTTGGACCGTTGTGGATTCGCTTGAATGAGTAGTTTTTTGTTGTTGCTGTTTTTGCTTCTTTTTTTTTGGCTGTTTTTGCGGCCCTCTAATTTTGGTTAAACCACAGGGCGTTGTAGGCCTTGGGTTTGCTAAAAATAACTACCCCCTATTATAAATAAAGATGCCATTTTATTTGATGCTTTCCTCTTCACATGCTTCGCCTGTATGCTTTAGACAGACGGCCTACATGTAATATTTTTTTAAATTGTCTGCGTGCCAGGGCCTGTTGTATTCGCGACCTTGGTTGTCACTCAACACGTAGGTTCTTTTCTTGACTATTCGTGCGACCCGTACTGGGCCCTCCCAATTTTCTGATAGCTTTCCTTTCTTGGCCTCGTCGCCTGTGGCCTGTCTTTTGCGCAAAATGTAATCTTCCACATCGAAATGATGATTGCGAATATGTCTGTCGTGGTGGCGCTTGGCCGACTGTTTATAATTGAGCAATAAGCCATAAGACTGGATCTGCCGCTCTTCTGCTAAATCAAGTTCAAGCTTTCGGGTCAGCGGGTTATCTGCTTCACTGAAATGGGAGACCCTTAGACTTGGTAGGGCCATTTCTACTAGGGCCATAGCTTCCGATCCGTAAGTCAAGGCAAAGGGAGTTTCCCTTGTAGTTGTTTTTTGCGATGTTCTGAGCGCCCAAAGGGCCGCAGGCAGGTGATCTGGCCAATGGCCCGCCTTCTACCCCAAACTCTTTTTTAGCATGCTCAGTACCTGTTTTTTGGCTTTTTCGGCCTGACCATTTCCCTGCGGATAGCATACTGATGACTGCCAGTGTTTGACCCTATTTTCTCTGTAGAATGCGTCGAACTCTTCCTTGAATTGGGGTCCGTGGTCTGATACTATTACTCTGGGGACGCCGAATCTAGTCCATACTTGGTCGAGTAGAAAGTAGGTTATATCTCTGGTGTTGATTTTACCAAGGCTTTGGCCTCGATCCATTTGGTGAAATAGTCGACGGCGACCACCACGTATTCGCATCCGGAGCAACCCTTCTTCAGTGGTCCAATGAGGTCGATGGCCCACATGTCGAATGGCCAAGCGGCGACGATGATGCTTTTCTCGACTGATGGTAGCCAAGGAATATCCACAAATTTTTGACATGCGTTGCATGCTTTAGCGTATGCCTTGGCGTCCTCTGCGAGCTTCGTCCAGTAGTACCCAGCCAATAAAATTTTCTGAGCGAGTGCGATTAGCTGGATGGCCACCGCACATTCCCTCATGTAGCTCTGCGAGGACTCCGTTAACCTCTTCAGGTCGCATGCAACGTAGCAGAGGTTTAGAGAACGATCTCCGATATAAAATGGTGTACCTGGCGGCTCTTCTGACCAGGGCTTTAGCCTCACTTGGATCATCAGGGAGTTCTCCAGAGCCAATATAGACCCTCATGACGTCAATCCAACACGGGTTAGTGGGTCAGAAGTCCATTATCTCAACCTTGTCGATAGCGAGTCTTGATAGATGTTCCACCATGATTGACGGATTGCTAATTTCGTCGTCGCTAGTTAGCTTGGACAAGTAATCTGCTCGGTGATTGTCCTCTCGAGGGATGTTGGTGAATTTGCAGTATTTGAAGCTGCTTTCTAGTTTTTTGACGAGATCAATATATTTTTGCAAGATTTCACAATGGATGCCGAAAGATCCGGTCACCTGGTTGACTACAAACAGTGAATCGCAAAATACCTACACATTTTCGACCTTCATGGTCTTGTCTAGCTTAAGCCCGGAGATGACTGCTTCATATTCGGCTTGATTGTTTGATACAGTGAAATCAAATCTCAGAGCCTTCTCTATCTCTTCTGAGGTACCTGGCTCTAATAGGATAATCCCAGCACCGCATCCTTTATGGCTAGCCATGCCATCGACGTACAGCTGCCAACAGTGACTTGGGCGCTGGACCTCATCCACTGTGGCTGTCGTTTCGTCGTGGCCAAGTTTTGTGTTGGCATGTTGCCCGGCCTCCTCGTTGAAACTTGTTTCTGCGATAAAGTCGGGTAATGCCTGAGCTTTAATAGCTTTTCGAGGTTCATATCGGATGTCGAATTCAGTGAGCTCGTTGGCCCACCGCAGCAAACGACCTGACAAGTCCGGCTTGTGGAGGACCTGCCGTAGTGGTGCGTCTGATAAAACTATAATGGTATGCGATGAAAAGTAAGCCCTTAATTTTTGGGCGGCTATGACAACGCAGTAAGCTAACTTTTCGATATTAAAATAGTGAGTTTCTACTAGGCTGAGAGCCTTAGAAACATAATAAACAGGTTTTTGCGAGGTGCCCTCTTCCTTGATAAGTGCTGCGGCGACAGCCCTATACGAGGCCGCTAAGTACAGAAGCAAAACATCTCCGACCGTTGGTCTAGTGAGCAACGGTGGGCTTGAGAGGTAGGCCTTGAGCTCTTTGAAAGCCTACGAGGATTCCCCTGTCCATGAGAAGGTTTTAATCCCCTTCAGGATTTTGAAGAAGGGTAGTCTTTTCTCGGCGGATTTTGAGATAAATCTTCCCAGGGCTGTTATCCTTCCATTTAGCCTTTGTACTTCCTTGACGCTAGTCGGCTCGCTCATGTTCACCAGAGCTTCAATTTTCTCAGGATTCACTTCGATCCCTCTCTAGCTCACCATGAAGCCCAAAAACTTTCCTGCCTGGACACCGAAAGTGCATTTTGCGGGATTTAGCTTCATCGAGTGTTTTCTTACATTTGAGAAGGTTTCGCGAAGGTCCACCAGGTGATCCTAGCGACTTGATTTCACGACCATATCATCAATATAGGCCTCTATGTTCTTGCCTATTTGCGTGCTAAAAATTATGTTCACCATCCTTTGATATGTTGAACCCGCGTTCTTTAGACCAAATGGCATCATTTCATAGTAATAAAGTCCGCCGCCGGCCCTGAAGGCCGTCAGCTCTTTATCCTCGTATGCCATTTTGACCTGGTGATAGCCTGAATAGGCATCCAGAAAACTCAGCGTTTCAAAACCTGTGATCCCATCTACCATTTTATCGATTTGTGGCAGTGAATAAGGATCATTGGGACAAGCTTTGTTCAAATCAGTGAAGTCGATGCACATCCGCCACTTGCCGTTGTGTTTTTTCACCATTACCACGTTTGCTAACCAAGTGGGATACTGAAGCTTCTTGATTATGCCTGCTGCTAAAAGCTTGCCGACTTCACTTTTTATTACGACCTCCTTTTCTGTAGAGAATTGGCGTGCTCTCTATTGGATCAACCTGAAGTTGGGGACAGCACTTAGATAGTGTAACGCGACCTCCGACTCCACACCCCTCATATCGGCTACCTCCCAGGCGAAGGCATCCAAGTTTTCTTTCAAAAGCTCGGTCAGATCCTCCCTTTCTTTCTCGGTTGTCTGCGACCCTATCTTTACCTTCTGATCGGGGTACTTATTATTTCTGACGACCTCGACCAGCTCATCTTCAGCAGTGAAGTCAGGTTCATCTCGGACCGGCAGTGTTTCGACCTCCACGGTCCTATCCGGGACTTCTTTTACCTTGGCGATCCGGTTTGCAGCCATACTGAATCCTTCCACTCTAGGTCGTTTGGAGTCGACCCTGTTCTTGGTCATATATTCAAGAAAAAATCCGGGTCGACTAGTGGCGACCCCAATCTCGTCTCCTACATAGAACTTGACCCGTTGGTGTGGAACATAAGCCATCATTTGAAACTTTCTCATGGCCGGAATCCCCAAAATCATGTTATAGTATGAGAGGAGGTCGATGACTAAAAAAGTGACTACTTCAGTTCGGCAGGGCTCATAGTCGCCCAATGATGTTGAGGTCGATTGTGCCTTTGCCCTGTACTGTATTGTTGGTAAATCCCTCGAGCACTCCGAGGTAGGGTTTTAATTTGGCCTCTCCGAAACCGATCTGTTTTAAACAGTCAAAATAAATGACATCGCGGCCTACCCCGGTGTCGACCATCACTCTGTTGACCCCATGTTTATCGTTTACCCCGATTTTCAGAAATTGTGGTATCTCCATAGGTCCGTCGACTGTGGTTAGCTCGCTTTTGGTAAACATGATTCATTTCTCATTTCCCCCAACACTATCTGCTTTTCAAAGACGCGTGTGTTGATCTGATGTATCTGGGATTTCAGCGGGCTGTTGCTGGGGATATTCCCGTGGATGACTTGAACCTCTTTTTGATAGACACGGGGTTGATGCCCCTGGATGTGGCCGGTGTTTCCTTCGCGCTTATACTTAGTCGCTGGTCCTTCACGGATTAACCTCTCTATTTCCCTTCTAAGGGTGAAGCATTCATCTGTAATATGACCATGATCCTTATGATAGTCGCAATATTTCGATTTGTCACGACTGTCGGGATCGCCCCTCATGGGCTTGGGTTTGTCAAAGTGCTCACGGATCTCAAATAGTATCTGGGATGCTTTCGTATTGAGCGGCATGAAATTATCCTCACTAAATTTATATGGTTTCTTGACCTCGCGATCATGGTTCGCGTCCCGGCCTTTTTCTTTCTTGCGATCGTCCACGCGATCCTTTTTATGAGAATATTGCTCCGGTTTAGATTTTGCTCAGCTAGAAGACGGTGCTTCACTAACCCCCATCATTCTTGCCCTTTCCAGCATTTCCCCAAGGCCTGCTTTGAGGGGTCGTAGGTTAAATTCTGTTTTCATCGGACCTTTGGCGATCCTGGTGAGAAAACACGTTATGACCGCGTCGTCTGGGATGTTTCTAGTCTGATCATATACTCTGATGAACCGCTCATAATATTCCTTTCCGGATTCATGTCCTCCCAGGCGAACCTCGTATAGATCCTCGATTGTTTTCTTCGGCCTGCTCGCCGATTCAAACTCCTTGACGAACTTTTCTGATAGATCTTCCCAACTTTCAACCGAGCCGCGAGGAAGCCCGCGTACCCAGGAAGCAGCCCTGTCCTGCATGCTACCAACTAAGACGATGCACCAGGCGGACTTATTTTTGAGTTGCTAAGGTGATGCGACCTTGAAAGGCGGTGAGCCAGTCGTTCGGACAAGAGTTCCCATTGTAATAATTATAACTGGGGTAGCTAACATTTTCCTTGCTAGTGGGCAATGTTTCGGTGATTCTCTTGGCGAGCACGTCGATCCCTGAGATTGGGGAGAATTTCTGGGCGGGCCTCGAATTTTTTAGTTCTGTGAGCTCTTTTTTCATTATCTCCATCTGTTCCGCCAAGAAGGGGTCGAACCTGGGTCGTGACAGGGTTTGCGCATCAGCCCAGTCCAACATGTGCTCTGATTCCACATGCTCCTGTGATCCCTCTTGACGGCCTCTTTTTTCCCTTATTATCACGCGAGCGTCCTGTGCGTTTCTTTCTGGTCGGGGGGTATTTCTCCTCCTGGAAGGCTGAGACGACTTAGGGCCGGGGCCTTGTCCTTCTCACCTAACCTTTTAAAAGCTGATCCTCTTTCTACCGTCCTTCCTTTCTGATTATCACGACCAGGCGGGATTGAGGTTTGTGCGATCTCTTTCCTCTGTCCTTTGCGACCTGATGACTGAACACTCTCTTCAACCTCAATCCCATGGATCTGACTCTGACAGCCTTTGTCTAGGGCCGTAGGGGCGATTTCATTTCCGGAAGGATTCGGGGGTCGGATCAACATTGGGGCTTGACCCTTTGCCACCAGGCGAGAGTTAGTTAGGTACATGGTTTCAGCATACCTCGCATACTCCCTCATTTCCGCGACCTCGGGGTCTTCCTGAAAACCTGGCCTCATTTCGCGGGTCGACCTCTGGCTTTTCTGCGACCTTGCCGGCTCCTTGCGAGCCCCATCTAGAGCAGCGGTAGCCTCCTTTGACTTAGATTTTTGATTGATGACATTCCGGGCGTCACCAGGGGCTAGGGCCCCCCTCTGCGACCCTTCGCCCTCAGCAGGAAAATTGTCGAGTGTTTCTCCCATTACCTCTCCGCGAGCCTGATACTGTGTGCCCCCCTTTGAAGGGGTTTGGGGTGTCAGATGTCTCTTGCTCCCTGCCATTGCTGAGTTAGCGAGCTGATTTGGCTAGGAGATAAGATTTGCTCGTGGTTTGAATCAGAAATCCTTTGGATAGTGACAGATCGGGTGACGTGGCGTCTGGAAATACGGTTTTCAAGGGAAAAGTAGTGATGATTCAAACGCAAAAAACCCCCTGAACTGTGTATGGCCCTTTTTCACTAGCGTTCTCTATATGGGTGAGGGTTTTTTTGGTGAGTCGGCTTATATGCTTTTGAGGTAGAAAAGGTCACCTTTTGACAGTTCTCTTTATTATGGGAAGAAAACAAAGGCTGTTTGGGGGTTTTCTTGGTAGGATTACCTCTTTCGGAGTGAACGCAAATGAGGGGATACAGCCGTTCACTCTGGACCGACGGAGGTGACAATCCTTTGATCTACTGTATGCTAGCACCTTTGGATGACTTTTACGCCAGAGACTGAGAGCGTGTGGCTGTGCGTTTTCCCAGTAACGGAGCCAACTGATGAGGGGTAAATCATCACGGTGGCTCAGCGGTGTGCGGTTAGTGGATATCTGGCTTATTTGTGGATGATTAAATGTAAGCTAGTGATGTGGGCAAACCGAGGTGTCCAATATAACCAGCAGTGTACCGGGTCGACTGTAGTCTAGTTTGGTGAGTCAAGGTCGTCTCCTCGGGGACTGTGCACTCCAATTGAGGTCACACACTAAAAAGTCTATATTAATTCGATCTAGGTCACAAATTTGTGAAAGGTTAATCGATTGCATAAATAAAATGCTGAATTAACAATGATGGTAAATTATAAAAGAAGCTAACCAAGATAATGCGTAGACTAGCTATCCTCTTGCAATGCCATGGGAATGACTTCCTACCTACCTACCATTCGTGTTCGAAAGTGTGAAGCGGTGCATTCCTAAACAAGCAATTCCCCCTCATAAGAGTGAATGAAATTGCTCTCTACCTCCTCCTTGGTCTAGACAAGCTAAACCTAATGAATCGGTATGCTACGCCCGTGAACGCAATGACAAAGCCAATGATCCCCGGATAAGAAATCGAATGCCTACGAGAGGTCGATTTTACCTTCCGGTTCACCTACCCTCTTCCCACGTCTAACATCTCCGTTCGGTATCCGTTAAACATGTAAAGTGCTAACACTAGGAAATTACTCCAATGTCAACAAACAATGCAAACAAGTAGGCAAAGCTTCACAACAATCAAAACTAACAACACAAACAATCATTCCCAATCAATCACAAGAGGATAAACTACTACTACAACATAATCTTGGCTAGAAAAATCTAGCCACTCATAACTACAAACATTAACATAACAAAGCTAACATTCATAATCATAAGGAGTACTTGAATCAAATAAAGATTAAGAATTACCAATCAAAAGCAAAACTCGAAATTGGTATCTTCATTCAAGCTCCAAAACCTTCAATGGAGTTACAAACTTATGTCTTCAAACTCCAACCAAAAGTGATAGAAATTAAACTAAGATTCTTAATAATTACAATGATAACCAAGGGCTAATTTCTACAAGAATTTGGCTGTAAGAGCCTGGGGTGGGGTTTTTGCCTGCAAGATGGAAGAAAAATTGGAGAAGATGATGTATATTCTTGATAATAATGTGAATGGAAGAATAAAAAGAGATTAAACTTTTCTGACTCTGCACACTTGGCGCGCGTCATCCCATCTTGGCGCACGTCATTCACCAATTTGCATTGATGGCGCAGGTCATAGCTTCTTGACGCACGTCATGTCCAAATGTGGTGACTGACTGAATGACATCTGCATTAATTGCTCAACCACTCAGTGACACGGTTCATGTGACATGGCGCATGTCATCAATATATAAAATCACAAAATCATCATTTTATTCTCCCAGCTGGCTTGGATTGACCCTCTAATGTGTGTCAAATAATCCTTAGGGCTGAAATCCTAGCCACGGCACAAAATCATCACAAAAGAATCCAATGCCATCCTATGGTCAAAATCCACACTCCCCCCCGTGGTATTTGTGCTGCAAAATAGACACAAAGATACCATGTGTAAATCTGATAACAAAATCGGCTAATAACTAATATAATACAGCTAAAAACATGGTTTTCTACAATTTCTATGTACACAAAATATGGTTACAATCCTCATTCAAATCGCTCAAGTTGATGTCAAAATAGCGCTAATTGCATTAGAAACAGGGGTAAATCATCCGAAATCATATCATCAGGTTGACTTACATCAACCACTCCCCACTTAGCTTTTGCTCGTCCTCGAGCAACTAGAGCGATAAGGTTATCTAGAAACACAAAAATACGATCATGCAACATCAAGAATTGAGAATCCAATTATGCGATGCAACTTATCAAAACCACAAGGACATGTTGTTCACGATCTAAGAAAGTAGTGGAGTGTGTGAGTGAATATTCGTCAAGCTTGTTATCAACTAACGATCATGAAATCATGCAACCTTATTCAAACATGCAACCAAAAGTTAGGAATGAGATCAATCTCCACTAATGAGGCACTTGGAATCAAGGAATTAGGTCAGGTAGTTGACAAATCGGCTTGTAATGTTCAGGCTAGGGTAGTGGCTAACCGAAGGAAATAAAAGGGTAATCAATAGAATAAGGCAAGATAACAAGAATCTTTACCTTCTCCTCCGTGACACCAAATTTCCACATTAATCACTTCCCACCTTCTCATCACAAAAGATCATACATTTTGCTTCAAAATTTGCCTTCAATGACTCATTATTTAAAGATGTATTTACAATTTGCGATAATTACAAAATAAAAAGAGACTGTTTCTGTTTTTTTTTTTTGACAAATGGTTTCCAAACCGACTTCACAAGATGCCCTCTCAACCTACTAGCATTTCCATCCAATTCTTAATCCTAACCACCGCTTTCACAAATACTAGACTCTTGTTATGCTTGCGGGAGGCCAACGGAATGTAGACCAAAATTTTTGGGTAAGGGTCGGATTATAATGAGGCTAAATACGAACGGCTAGTTCGAGTGGGGTCTCGCCACTCTACAGGGTTAAGACGGGGACAAAAAGGGAAAATCACATTTAGGTGGGCCATTTGGCTATGGTTGAATCAAAGTAATGCCAAAAATCGTCATCCCTATTCCGATTCCAAGTACCTGTTATTACATCTCAAATGAATGACATTCCTAAATTCAAGTTGCAAACTGGAGTATGCATGCACAAAATCATGAAAAGTTGTTTGTTAACAAAGATATTAGAATATACGTGCACAAGGAATCACACTACCAACAAAGATTAGTAAATAACATGCACATATGTTTCGTCAAAGTTACTCGTTTTATTGAAATACTCACTCTATCAACTACAAGATCGTAATTCATGCCAAAAGATAATTTACACATCTCCGATCATCTCGAAGATGAACAAAGCTAAGCTTTTCTCAAGCAATTAAGGGCATTACCCATTGTTAGACTAACTGTACTCCCACTCCCCACTTACGAGTCTGCATTGTCTCCAATGCGAAGTGAGTAGTGAAAATAGAGTGAGGGAAAAAACGGGGAATCAACAAGAGAAAATCATACGAGATGACCATAAACAAATTAGGGCAAAATCTGGGTTATATGCATTCCTGACGCACGCCGAAATCAAAATGGCGCGCGCCAAAGTTATTATTGCTATACAGAGAGTTTAACCTGTAAAACTGGCGTGCGCCAACAGTGTTGTGACGTGCGTCATTCCCAAAAGTAAGGGACATGGCGTGCGTTAGAGCAACATTGACGTAGGTCAGTAATGCAGAAACTCAAAGAAAAGGGAGGGTTTGCATGCAGGGGGGGGTTAAGAAGCAAAATTAAATTTGTGCAAGCAAAATCCAAAGCAAAATCATACTGAAAGATAAATATATTACATGATTTGAATGGCAGCAGCATTGTTTGAAACATTAAAGGAAAAGTGCCACAAGGATTCCAGGCAACATCAAAAGATAACTAAATAAACTGCAAACAGTCCAACCAACCAACAAACAAACACTCAAACTACTCAGACTCGACATCAATCTCAGCACCAGATTGATTAGAAGACGGGGCAACACCAAGCATATCTCGGGGAACCAGACCGCGACGTGCTACCAGACTCGGAAAATACTCATCATGAGAGTAGGCGGGAACTCGGGCAACACGAGTTCACAAGTGAGAGATCAGCCACACAAAGGGAATGAAGGGGAAAGTGCACGTTGGCCTAGCATAGGACCATGCAGCTTGATGGATTAACTTACCCCAATTGATGTACACCTCGCGCCTGATTGCGTAAAGCAGAAGCAACTCGTTATCCGTCATCTGCTCGAAATTGTCTGTTGGAAGAATGCGGTTGTTGACAAAACGCTTCCACGCCCCACTACAAGAAAATCGATTTTTAGTGAGGGGAAATACGGTCACTAAAAGCCAGTTTCCCGTCATAAAAGACTTTTAGTGACAGGAAATTTACTCTCATCTCCCCTCCTTATCGCTTCTCTATATAAAGGCATTCAGTGAGAGTAAAATTTCCCATCACCATTGAACTTCTCATTTAGTGATGGGTATCTTACTCTCATTAAAGACGTGTTTTCATAGAGAGTAAAATACCCGTCACTAAATGAGAAAGTTCAATAGTGACGGGAACTTTTACTCTCAGGATATGCCTTTATATAGAGAAGCAATAAGGAGGGGCAATGAGAGTACATATCCCATCATTAAAAGTTTTTTATGACCGGAAAGACATGACTTTTAGTGACCAGATTGCCCCTCTTCAAATTTGTTTAATGATAATATATACCCTCATTGTATGTAAATCTACCCCAATCTAAATCATGACTGAATGATGACATATCCCATCATTATAAAGCATTATCAAACACATCATCAAATGAAAAAAAATACATTTTTAAATAATACTAACAATTCACAAGCTGGAGGAACAAACTTTTTAAAAATCCTAAAACATAAGTGAAAAGATTAAAATTACAGCCTACCATCTACATCCCATGTTTATGGAAAGTGCATCATTATGGCTGCATCGATTGCGAAACAGAGGATATGTAATCAGCAACACAAAACTGTAAATGTAACCTTTTTTGCGTTGTTATTATTCAGCCCTTTTAAATGATAGTTATAGTATGCATCAATACATTTCTGCAAAAATGTTAAAGAAAAGAGATAGATTAGAGCACATTATAATAGTTTCCCAAACTAAAATTCTAATTAACATAATTTACTTAGCACTAAACACATAGCAAACTTGGTAGACAAGATGAAAATGATGAACATATGCATAAAAACATTTGGACAGGTTGATTGCCAGACAAAACAGGACATGAAAACTTAGAAGACAAAATCAGGACAAATATGTAACCAACCCTGATTTATAACAGACCAAAACTTAGACTCAGTACTTGAGGATGCACTTGACTGAGCATCATGACACATATAGACTAAGACAGTAAGCAGGTTAAACATACACTCCGTTCACCTAAACCTAGACAGACAATCCATCAGATTTCAACATCAGACATAACTAAAAAGGCAGATTGAACAGAAATCACATACATCAGATCAGGTTGACTCAACAAGTAAGTTGGACTTAAACTTTAATTAAAGCAAGTTCAGGGATGAGTAAACATACAAGTAGGCAATCATACATGATTTCAAGGAAGCACCAAACCGGGACGTATCATACAGACTACTGAACAAAGACTTAGACTAAGGCAAACTAAATTCAAGTTCACTTATAGAAAAATCGACTGTTTCAAACAATATAAAACACAAAATTTACGTGCTTTAAACAACTTCAGCTGATTAATTCCATCTCAAACCTCCAATTTATTAAGTTCAATATTCAAATTCAGAACTTGAACAGAAAGAAGATGATGAATCTGAAGTATAACAAACTGTGTTGTTGTATGTTGTTTTTTTTACTAATCTTTTATTTTCTGGTTCATTGACCAAGTGGTACTGGTAGGCTGGTAGTATAAAAGGCTTGGTCAAAGGACTTCCTTGTAATAAGAAAAATAGACAAAAGTTGTATTCATTCAAAAAAGAATAAATGAAAAGAAAAGGAGCAGGTTCTTCCATGGAACTCTGCTAGATTTTCTGAGTTTTCCCTTTCTATTCTTACTTTTTCTTCAAACTGTGCAACTGTGTTAAACTCAAAACATATAACATTTGTGCATAGGAGGAAGTGTGAAGATTAACATTATTGCGAGATAAACGAAACATAGAAATCTAACCATGCCAAGTTCATGATTTAAGGTAAAATACAGAAATTCACCTACTTCAAACAATAAATTCGGATCAGCTCCAACTAATTAACCCCAAATATCCAGTTTTTATTTCGTTCATTATTCAAATTCAAGGTGAAGAATCGACTTTTAAAAAAGTGGTGCAACTGCGGTAGAGGTTTAGTGTGGTGCCACAGCGGTACAGGTTTAGTGTGGTGCCACAAACAACGATGTAAAGAAAAGCCAAAGAAAGAAGTCTAACACCATCACCAAATTCATAAGTTAAAGCAAGTTACATAACATTCACCTGCTTCAAACAATATAGCACATGCCTCAAATTAACAATAAGTTCAGCTCAATTCCAGTTGATTAACCCCTAATTTCCCATTTTTATTAAGTTCAATATTCAAATTCAGAACTTCAACAGAAAGAGGAGAATGAATCTGAAACTAAACAAACTTTGCAACTTTGTTCAATTCAAAACAACACATTACATCTGTGCACTTATATATATATATATATGAAGAAAAGAAAAACAAGGAAGTCTAGCCATCACCAAGTTCATGAATCGATGTAAGTTACACAAAATTCACCTGCTTTAAACAATAAATCCAGCTCAGCTCCAGCTAATTAACCCCAGATCACAAGTTTTTATTAAGTTCATTATTCAAATTCAGAACTTAAACAGAGAGAAAAGTAAACAAAATTAAGTTAACAGAGCAAACCTACAACCTAGATATCCAAATGTAGACCATATCTGAACTTTTAAACTACTGGAACAATAATATGTTGCGAGATTTTCCAAGTCAAACCTTTGTAAAACCTAATCTAAAACAAAAATTTAAGATAATGTACAACAAAAGATAATAGCATACCATAAACTCTCTCAGAGATCTCGAGCAGCTGATCAGGTGGCTTCCGGTAAAAGAATCTTCTCAAAAGCGCCATTTACATGGTGTTGTTTTCCCCAAAACCGATCCAAAACCACCACCGTTTCTTCTTCTTCCTCATCTTTTACTATTCACCACAAAAACCATAGAATTCCCTCACATTCAATACACGTAGACTACAATTTCACCAAGAAAAATGGAACTAATTTATGCAATTAAACTATACAAATGAGCCTCAAAATTCAACAAAAATGAGCTGTGCCACTTGCAACATACAACTAAGTAGCATTAGTTGATGAACAAGAAGATAGATAGACAGAGTAAGCAATAAGAAACCTTTGTTTTTGTATGTCTTATCCGTATGCTCCACCAATCGATCAAGATCCCCGACCTATAATAATCCGAATAAAACAATCAGAAAACTACACATATGGATGACATAGACATTTAAAATAAAGACAAAGTGTTAAGTGAACAAAAATGATCAGAATAGAAACAAAACAAATAAGAAATTATGGTAGTACCTCCATTAAGAGATCAACTTCTTCAGGTGCATTATTGTGCTGCAGATACATGAATATTAGTCTCAGATATAACAAAATTTATACCAAGGTACGAAAAGAATACAAAATGGTACACAGAACCACTAAAAGCTATGCAAAGATACAAAGCAAAGGAACCTGCATACACAAAGAAGTTACACCAAGTATCTAAAACACCAGAACTTGAAAGAAAAGAACCAGCAGCATTTCAAACTACAAGCTAGAAGACTGAACAAACAACCAACCAGCAGCAAAATCAACAGAAAGTAGCAACAAAATCCTCTCCAAGCTAACATAGCACCAGTACAACAAGGCCATCATCCCCATTTGCAGGAATAGACTATGCACAATTGAAATACCAGCAGGGGAAGGAAGCAAATATCCTTTTATAACAATCTGCAACATGACATCAGGAGCTTCCCTAGCAGCAGCATAACCTACTGGCAGGAAAAGAATCTGGTGTAGGGGCAGAAAGTAGCAAGAGGGAGAAACTTCTTTAATGCCAACATATCAGCTTGAGGAGAAATTCTAGCTTAAGATCACTAGCTAAACATGAACACCAGCACCAAGTTCCCCAGTAACATGAACAGATTAACAGGTTACCTAATAACATGTGAAGTAGCTGTAGGAGCAAACAAAGCAGGTTTCAAGTTCTATAATCACAGCATCATGCATGACTTGAGACAACCTAACCTGTATATAATATAGTAATCATGACTTACAACTACTGATTGCAAGGTTATTCACTCAAGACAATGATTTTGAACTCCCTGTTATTGTTCAAAGCCTTTATCCTCATATTTTTCAACATCTTTTTCGCCTGTTCATAACGAAATTTGCAATATACTGATAACAGAAATAAGAAAAAACATGTGGACAATTTGGAACATGTCTACCTTTGTCCAATCAATATACCGAGTTTCTTTCACATTCTGATTTGCTAGTAGAAAATTAATCACTGGCCCAGGAGTGAGGAACAATGTTGTAGTTACATCTATGGCAACATACGTGTCAGCATCACGTGTAGTTAAGAAACTGAAATTATACTTCAACAGGACAGAAAAGAGAACTTAATATAAAACAATGTAAAGATATACCTATATTAAGGGATAAGCCTCCATGAGTAGGGTGAAAACTAGAATGAAACCCCGGCACGCAGAAACACCCCCACCAATATCTGTGAAAATCCATAGCCAATGAACAATGAGTTCAAGAAGGATAAAAGCAAAAATATCTCTGAAATTATTAAGAAAAAACCAAGAAACATCTTAAAAAACAACAATAGTATCAGCAGGGATACTTATGTAACAGCTGGAGCAACAGGGGAACAAGCAAAACTAGAATTAACCTCAACAATTGCAAAATCAAGCAGCAGGTAATGCATACTGGAAAATGAGGGCCGGTCATATAAACAGTAGCATTAGAAGTAGCAGAATACAAAGGAGAGGGCAACACTGATCTCATTGCAGCAGCAACCAACACTGAGTTAACCTCAACAAATCTAGAAATTAAGCAGCAGGTAATATAGACCAAAACTTTGAAGGATGAAGAGAAAAAAGTAGCTAACCCGACAGAATCAAGGGGACCACTGGATGAACAATATCCAAGAGTTTGAATACTCAAAACAAGAAATTGAGCAGCAAAAACCAAAAAATAGAGATAACCCCCATATTCTATATGAATTAAGACCCAAAGAAAAATGAATGAAGAAAGAGCTTTAGAAACATGGAGCAACGAAGAGCGTCAAACAAACACAGGCATAAAAGATCAACAGGGACTTCTCCGAATCAAGACACCATAGCTCAAGATGAGTTCATCCATTCCACAAGAAGGGGTTCAGCCGTTCCATATCAATAGAACCCAGGAATCAAAGAGGGAAACACCAAAGAACTACACCAAAAATCAAATCGCCGGAGGTCTGAAGAAAGGTTCAGCCGCTCCCAAACTGAGAAGAAAGGGGTTCCGGCGAAAGAAGAAGTAGTGAAGAGCATCCACGTAGACTCAGGCATCATTGAAGACAATCCACTCATGCCGGAGCAAGAGAAGAATCCCAGATAAACTTCTCTGTATATCAAAACACCGGAGCAAGATAGATCGGTTCAACCATTCCTAGTCGTCGGAGCGCACCCTCCCTTACTGAGAGCTCTTTGCAGAGAGCTCTTTCGAGATTCTACTGAGAGCTCTTTCCAGACTAGATGTTGATGTATTGTTGTGTTGATTGAGGTGGGGGACTAGCGGTGACCATCGGCGTTGCTAACCCTAGGGAGGGTGGAGCTGCAGAGAGGTCGGAGAGGGAGGTTTTGGGGTTTGATTTTGTGTGTGAAAAGATTTTTTTTGCATTTTTGTTAAACGAAAATGGAGTTTGGATGAGGGAAAATGATAGAATATAATAGTGTGGTATTTTATTATAAAAAATTAGAGAGGAAAAAATAATAATTAATTGGGTATAATGAGAGGAAATATTCATTTATTTATTATAATGACGGGATTTCTTACAAATAGTGAGAGTAAAAAAAATTCAGTGGTTAATGGTCACCTTTTAGCTATATAAATGTTTTCCCCTCACAGTTTTCCCCACAAAAACAGTCTTTTAATGATGGGATTTGCACCTTTCACTAAATTTCTGTCACTGTTGGCCCTTTTTCTTGTAGTGCCCGCATCTCAGAAGAAAGAGCAGAAACCGAATAGTCCACCCTTGGACCTACCCGTCCCGGAAAAAGCGCAGGAGTAGCAGTCGAGAGATGAGCCATGAAACTACCAATGTTGTTGAGACTCCACTTGATCTCGTAGTGCTTATGAGGAGCAACGGTGGTGGACGAGAGGCGAAAGGCTTCATTGATATCCATCCAATGGAAGGGCACCTCGATCCCACAAACCATGATCGAATTAGTGGATCTCTCATCAGGCTCAACTGACAACATGGCGTAGAACTCACGAACAACAGTCTCATTGATGCGCCCCCGCGGTGGTGCGACCAAACAATTCCATCCTCCCCACTCTATGCGATACTCAGTCAAATCAGAAAGCTTCTTGGAGTTAATCCCACGTTCCAAAAGAATTGGACGACGACTGACGAGTTCAGTGTAGTTGTGCACAGCATCTGCACCAGCTATGTCAAAGAAAAGCACGGGATGATTATCTGGAGGGGAAGACATGGTGAGAATTGCAGAAGGAGAAAAGAGGGTAAAAGAGAGGGAAAGAATGAGAGAGGTAGTTGTGGAGTTAAAATAAAAGATTTTAGGGTTTGAAACAATTAATAGGCTGAAAACGCGTGAATGACACGCGTCAAGCCCATCATTGCGTGCGTCATGGGGAACAAAGTCTGAAACTAGGGATCAGTGGTAGCAGAGGCGTGACTGATGGTTGTCAAGTCGGTTGACGCGCGTCACGGGCAGACTGACGTACGCCAAGCTTGAAGTGTGTGCAACATACGGACAACATGTAATGGCGTGCGTCAATAAGGCAAAAGGCCATGACTCACGCCAATAGGCAATGACGCAGGTCATTACACCTGGGTAGCCAGAAACAGCAGAAAAGTTACAATTATCACTACACAAGGAGTTAAGCACAGATAATGCAACAAGGTTGGGCAGATAACAAGAACAAAAACTTCAATACACCAGTAGTACCTTGAACAACAACAAAAAAACACAATCCCAAAATGAAACAACAGTTGCAACATCCAAACAAAAAGCAAAATAACAAAATAGTTCAACAAACGACACAAACTGCAGAATTAAAAACAAATTCACATGGCTAGACAGTCAAACAAACAAAGGTCTGGTGAACAAAAGCACTAAACGGCATCGGCAGAAGAAGCGGGAGCAGAAAAAGAAACAGTTGGGAGCTCTTCATCATCATCCTCATCAATAAGCACATGATCAGCCAAAGGAGAAATCGCACTGGTAGGTGGGATCATCGAAGGATGAAACAAACCAGCACCCTAATCATCAACCGCATAAGGATTGGATAGCATCTGAATAGGAAAATCTGGAAAACCAGCGGATAACATCGACTGAAAGGATGAACGGCCAGCTCCATCACCAATGGACGTAATCATCGAACCAGATAAACTCTGTCCCGCAAAAGCAGCAAAACCAGCACTAACCGAACTTGTACCTGTAGAAGAAAAGGCTGAAGTGCTACCCGGGACTACGGATGGTCTAGGAAAAGGCGGAATCCAAACAGGGGTCGGATAGTCGTCCTCCAAAGGCGTATCAAAATCGTCCGCACGATCCGCATAATCGGGATGACAAACCTCATCAAAGGAACGATGACCACGGGAACCAACCCTCAAATCGTTCAAACCACGCAGGACACTCTCAAAACCTAACCACGAATTGACGTCAGCCGCCACCAAAGCTCCATGCATAGCTGCCATCTCAGACTCAAGCAACTCAAACCTAGCTCTCACGGCTGAATCCTGAACAGGAGGACGCGATGAAGAAGGCGGACCGGATGAAGGGATATCAACAGGAGGCGGAGCACTAGCTGAGGAAGAAAAAACGGGAGAGGGGCCGGACGGCATAACATTCTCTGGAATACTAGGACCAATCATGAGACAAACTGGAGGGAACAAATGATCATCAGTCAAAGCAGGGACTGAGGCAAGAACACAGAGCCCATGAATCAGCCAGGGAAGAGGCATGTTGCCATTCACACGACGATTCGTGGCGAAGTCCACTGCTCCCTGATACATGTAGTATCCAACATCCACAGGTACATCGGTGAAAATAGCAAGTGCTAGGCAAGACTCGGTGTAATTGAAGGTGTTAACTTTGTGAGAGGGAATGATATTATGACTAATAAAGTGCTTCATCACCCTCACATCCTTAATCGCCTGACCATATTTAAAACGCTTACCTACCCACGTGGCGGAACAGAGATACGTTTTAGCCTCACGAGCCTTAGCCCACAGATTTCCGTCATCATTCAACTACCAAACACTATAAAAGAGTGTCTCGGCCGGGATCTCAGGAATACCAAAGAAATCATTGATAACTTTCACTGAAAAAGCGACGTTCTTACCACGCACAGGCACAAAACCTTTGGCTGCATCAACGGGATTCACAGCAAGGTTAGCATAAAACTCAGCCACGACTGTTCCATTGACAGTAGATCGAAGTACGGGGGGCCGCTAACAGTTCCCACTTACGGTCCGTAACGATTTACTGAATCCTTGGACTGACTGATTTGAAATCAATTCCACGTTCAAAATGCAATGCGCACTGACTGAAATACTGAACAAAAATCCGCTTTCCTTTCTTACCAAAGGGTGTGTCAGGAAAAGGTATAACAGACTCGGTTTCACTAGGGGCAGGGGCTTTCCTCTTCTTATTCTGGTCAGCCTGACGACCGCTAGAATGAGCAGAAGATTCAGACATGTCTACGATGTAACAACAACCCAACAACAGCAACAAAAGAAAATAATCAGCCCTTCCTCCGGTATGCAAAGAAAAAGAATCAAAAATATTAAAAAGACTAAACTAAATTAAGTTGAAAAAGGAGGACCAAGCCAAAAATACCTTGTTGGAATGATGAACACAAACAGAAATGAAGGTCGCCGGAAACTATGGAGGTGACCGGAAATTCAGAAAATGTGCCTTGGAAGCAAAAAGATGAGTCTCCACTTCTCAAACCAATAGAAGAAAAGGGATGGAGAAAAAATGAGTTATGAGGGGTTGTGACGAAGGGAGAAATTTGTGGAGTGGTGGGTGAAAAACTGAAGAAAAATGGGAATAGAAAGTGGTGATTTCGAGTGATATGGGAGTTATGGAGGGGAGAGAAGAGAAAAAAACCGTTTTATATTCAAAAACTGCCCCTATGACGCGCGTCAAGGTTTAATGACGCAGGTCAAACCCTAGATAACACCCAATGGCGCACGCCAAATGCACTATGATGCGCGCCACCAATTCTGCCCAAACTCTCTGTATGTCTATAGTGATGGTTGGCGTGGGTCAATGAGCCTTGGCGTGAGCCAAGAGACTCCTTGCCAAGCAAATAATCCAATTAAAATGCTAAGGTTCACCAAACTTATCAAAATAATCCACAAATAACTAAAATTATCACAAAACGGGTTGCCTCCCGAGAGCGCTTTTGTTTTACGTCGTTGGCTCGACGAGATTATACGGTAGAGATGATGGAATTATACAGATTGTCAAATTGGGATACAACTACAATTACTCAATTAAGCACGTAGCAAATAACACTACAAGAAAAAGGGCTTTCAGTGACCAAAATTTAATGACAGGAGGTAAATCTGTCATTAAATTGATGTTATAATGAGGGGACAACATTTTCATTTCTGGTTGGTGACAAAATTTTACATCCCATCATTATTGATCATATTTTCCCGTCATCAGCAGCACACTAAAGCTTTTACTCTCATTGCTTGTATTTTTAATTTATTGTCTTACATTTTTTTAACTAAACCCACACATATTACCTCATCCTAACAAAATACATCGTTCTTTATTCTCTAAACTAAAAAAAAAAGCACATCGTTCTTGAATCCCTAATTTCCTCCCCTCATCCATCCTCCCGGTCACCTTCAATCTCTGCGGCCTCCTTCATCTTCCTCTAGCGGCCACTACATGCAAGCGATGAATTAACCACCTATTGTCGTCGCACTTGACCACCAAGAGGTCCAAGGCGGCAGAGCCACCCACTAGTTCCGGTCAAAGCAGAGGGGTAGGGGTGTCACACCGCCGATTCAAAGCCATATAACTTCTTCGGAAACCTTTATTCCATCTTTCCTCTTCTTCTCTATAATTTCTTCTCTCCAAAACCCTAACCTTGTACATATTTAATTTTACTCTCTTCATATGAGCCAAGAGGTCAAGCGGCGGGGCCACCACTAGTTCGGTCAAAGCAGAGAGGGCAAGGGTGTCACACGCCGATTAAAAGATATATATCTTTGTGGGTAACATTTATTCCATCATTCCTCTTCTTCGCTACAATTTCTTCTCACCAAAACCCTACCCCTTGTATATATTTAATTTTACTCTCTTTATATGAGCTTCAAGTTCTGCTTTTTGTTAAATACTTTCCTGTTGGTTCTGATAATTTTTATTCTGGTAAAGTGTGTCTCTGATTTGTGGCGATTTTTTGCTGTTTAACTTGTTTTTTTTGTATAGTAAAGCTGTTAATTTGGGAGATTCAGCTCCTTCGAAAAAATTGGGAGATTTTGTTTTTTGTTGAAGTATTTGATCCATATAGAGCATTGGGGAAAACACAAGAGAAAGCTGCATACTATGGTACATTAGGAGTATAAATTAGTGGATTTTTCTTGTATATATTCTATGA
This sequence comes from Gentiana macrophylla, assembly GCA_026214975.1. NCBI lineage: Eukaryota > Viridiplantae > Streptophyta > Magnoliopsida > Gentianales > Gentianaceae > Gentiana > Gentiana macrophylla. Next base: position 67,048 of record JAOBSW010001126.1, read on the forward strand.
AGCTCACTGATCAAGACTCTTTTCTAAGGGAATACTAAAAGAGATAAGTACAGTTAATTAAGTCCAAGTTGAGAACCAAAATATCTGAATGTTCTAGTTTTCTTTTATAGTTTGGGCCTCTTTTGAAGATTTACTGATTTGTTAAAATGGACAGATAAATATATAGGTGTTCTCTCTTACATTGTTAATATCTCTATGGCTTTAAAAAAAAATTTCGTTCCATGCTTCATGATGTTTTATGTGAATTAATCATTTTCGCAGATATATTTCGGTGGTTTGCTGGAAACTCATCACCGAATTTAGACGTAATCGGAAAGTACTGACAATTGGTAGTGCATCCTATTTATTCACATTTAGGTCATCTTGAATATCCAGAATATGAGATGAGGTGATATAGTGCTGGCTAAGGCTTTCAAGTGTGTAGAGAATTACAGAATGATGTTGATCGCAAGTCATTAGGTAATCTTCTTAACAGATACCGTCTTTTTTTAGGCTTCCTTTAACTTTCATACTAATCATACATGTTCATATGTGAGTGCACGATATAGATGTTAAACCTCTGTTTCCAATATCCCCCCTTTGCTAGATTGGGGTGTTCTCTTTTCGAATCATCCTATGTATGCATGTGTATGATTTTCATTGGTTTTAAAGTTATTGTTTTTCTATTGATTAATTTAAATTTCTAGTTTTTGGGCCTTTAATAAGCATATATATCGGTGCATTTATTCCCCTTGATGATTTTTTTTACGTCGGATGATGGTGACAATGTGCTTGTTTCATTTCAATTTGTGATCAAGTGTGGATTTTTCTTCTGTGTTATTTTTTAAGTCTTATGGGATAGCCTACTTTCACTAGGATTGATATATTTTATTAGGGAAAATGGGTATTATTTACAATTTATGTTCACCATCTAAAGAATGAGTGCCTCGTATAAGTAGACTGGTGGTTTGGTAATCATAGGCACTTTAAATTAAAGACTGAAATACTTACCATTAATGCACTATGTTTCTTGATCTCCACTCACAGTTAATTATAACTCCAATCATTATTATGTTGTTTCATATGGGGTTATAAAAGTGCATTGACTGCAAAGATGTTCTTTCCATGTGTTTTAAACCATATATTCTACAATCATTGATCAAATTCCTACTCAATTGTGTAGTCATGAAACAGAGTGAGTCATGAAATAGTCATGATATTAAATTTGCATATATAGAGCCATACACCTTGCCAAGTTGTATCTGTTAAATTCATATTTCAAAATGTCAACAACTCAAAAATGAGGGAAGAAATAATGAGTACGAGATGAATAAGCTATTGGCTCTTAATCAGAGGCATAAAAAGGTAAATCGTTTCCCTTATGACTCGATATCTTTGATTTGAGAACGTATGCTTCTAACCTGGTATCTCGATGCTTTGGTTTGCAATGAAAACTTAGGAAGCTGTATTGGAAACTAATCGTTTTAAATATTTGTTGGATTCTAAGAAAACTTCATGTGAATCTGGTTATAATTTTAGCTCGTCATCTCTTTAAGTCAGAAGATGTACTAAGTATCACTAACTGATGTTTTTCCTTGTTTCTTTGTACTTTAGTCAATGAGTATGACATAATGGCAGCCATAGAATCTAGGTAACATAATTTTAATACATAAGGATATTTATTTTTATTTTGACGCGAATACATAATGGTTCATAATCAGCTTTTCGAAGTACATAACACCTCTTACATGCGGCTTACATGATGCTTTAATATGGCCTAAAATTAATGGAGTTGTTACGTGGCATGTTTATCAACGTTGTCTGATAACGAATCTCTTGTGTGTTTTCGTTTTTTTTTTGTTGTTGGCAAAAGACGGTCACCAATTTGATGATGATCAATCGTGTAAATGGTGAAGCATAGATTTTCTATATTAATTTTTGTTTTGCAAATTAGTTTCAATAACCTCCGTGTTTGTTATCCGACATCATTTCCTTTATAATTTTTTTGGAACGTTTAGCTTGTTAAAACACAAAAATGAAATACTTGTGTAAAAGCCCTCGTGAATCAAATCGGACAAAATTGGTTTTCTATCTTAAAGAATCTTTGCATGTGCAATGAATGTTTTTATTCTTGATTTTACCGTGTGTTTTCAAATGATTTTTAATATGAGAAAATGAATAATGTTTGCATGATAATGTAAAAATCGAATGTACGCTGGCAATATGCAATTTTGGTTTAAGTTGATTGTTTGGCCCATGTGATATCATGAAGTGGCGTTTGAGAGCCTTTGTTGTATTTTATCCCTTTCTCATATTGCGAAGTGGCATCAAAACTTGAAGAAGATCGATTAAATGAGAAGGATCTATGTTCTATTGAAGAAATTTGCTAGACAATAATCTCCTCAACTAGTAAGCTTTATGGCATCTTGTCCATCGAGACAAGTTTGATGATCTCATACTCTTTTTTGTTAAGAATGCATCCGTCTTTTCTTCTTGAATCTTAGTTGCATTAAGTTAGCTTTATGTCCTGATTTGTATAATGATTGTCCATCTGTTTTGACATCTATTTACTATGTTTTATTTCTAGACCTATTTGCTAAAATTTTCATTTTAGTTGTTTGAGTTTCAAGCAAGTCATGAGTTTTCTTACTTGAGATGAGATTGTTGCATACATGTAAATGCAATGAATGCCATATCATATGATATTTTGATCTTATGCGATCTAAGCAAGTAATCGAAGTAGTTGCTAAGTTCGCATCATTCGTCACTTACGTTCAAGTTTATGCATCAACATTATGGTGAGTCCTTTAAATTTTTATATTTTCATTTTGAATTCTTTAGCTACCTTAGAGTTGCAAAATGAACATATTGATCATTTTAATACAACTAAGTAGCTTAAGTTTGGATACTATATAAGTGTATATATTGACTTTAAGCTATGATACGTATGTCTTTCATCTCTTTTGCTATACTAAATGCATAGTCAAAGTGGCCGAAATCATAGTTCTTTATTATCAGTCCGTTCGCACTCCATTTAACATTCACATGATATGATGATCACTCTTTTTATTGGCTTATAAGGCATTCACACGTTGACGTGCTTTATACGGGTTTTTTAATAAAAGAAAAAGTACAACACACTTGGTCATTACATTCATACATTAAAATTTTGCTTCTGTCTTCACTTTTACAGGAATTTAACAGAGTCAAGGTTTTGGAGAGAATATAAGGACCAAGATTGGAAAGCCTCCAAGAGCTTGATGAGATGAGTAAAAAACTTAGAATCTTTACTTCACCATTTATTATAAATTTGTGGCTCGCTTCATTATTTTCTTGACCATGCATTTTTTCATATGGATGAGAACATTATGCCATTTATGAAAAGCTAGAAGGTACTTTAAGGAGTCATTCTCAAGAAAGTGATTCATGCGCACTCGTGGTTGTTTTATTTTCATGTTCTTTTCCAATATTAACATAATACACATTTTCATTGTGAGTTAGAATTCTGTTTTGTATTAGATACTCTTACAAAGGAAATGGAGGTTCAAGCTATGAATATGAGAAGTGAAGTTTCAATGATGAAGAAGGAGGTTATGTGTGGTGAAAGAACGAGAAAGCAAATAAAAAGAGTTTGGGTACTCAGAAGGTCTGGTTACTATCTCTTAATCGCTTCCCAGAACATACAACTCTTTTTTATAGACAAATTATTTCCTTGTTATGTTCTTTTGGATTGGTGATAGTGCCATTCAATTACCAAGTAAAGTTGTAGTTTGTATTTGATAATGAACATTTGAAACTGGAAATGAAGGTTTCATGTAATTTTGGATTGTGATTCTTTTTTGCAGTGTTCCTATTCTATTTTTTTGGTTCATTTTAGTTTAAAATAAGGGGACGTTTTCCTCATTAAACCATTGTATAATGAGTGGAAATGACCCTATAATGAAGGTATATGTCGCCATTAAATCACAAATTAATGATGGGAAAATAACCTATTAATGAGGGTATGTGTCATCATTAAATCACAATTTAATGACGGGAAATGAGCCTATAATGAGTGGATGAATCGTTACTAAAAACAATGTTTAATGATAGGAATATACCGTCATTGAATGTATTATACAATTAATGACGGGAAGCGATTCCCGTCATTATTACCTTTAACGGCGGAGGCGGCAATGAAGGGATATTTCCCGTCATTAAAAGCCTTTAATGACAGGAATCGGGCATTTAATGATGGGAATTCCTCTCATTAAAAGTCGATTTTCTTGTAGTGTAAGCACATAAGCCACCCAAAAGATAATGCTTAAAAGGTAAATTGAAAGATAGTACCGTGGTGTGCTATGTTTACAGTCTTTAGCTAGACTATACAAGCTTCTCAATCCAACGGGGGGTCTTCGAGGTACAACACCTCTTCCTCTCGCGGTGTTTCCTCTTCCTCGATAAAATGCTTAATGCGATGACCATTGGCTACGAATGTCGTTTTTCCATCACTTAGCTCAACTGCACCAGATTTATACACCCTCGTAACAATGAATGGACATGTCCACCTCGATCTAAGTTTGCCTGGAAACAATCTCAAACGTGAGTTATACAAGAGCACTTTATCATTTACACGGAACTCTCGATCAAAGATCTTCCTGTCATGAAATGACTTGGTTCGTTCCTTGTAAATTTGGGCGTTCTCATATGCATCAAGGCGAAACTCGTCAAGCTCGGTGAGTTGGAGCAACCTATGGTCACCAACAATCTCGGGGTCAAAGTTAAGGAACTTTATAGACCAATAAGCTCAGTGCTCCAATTCAACGGGCAAATGACAAGACTTGCCAAAAACCAATCTATATGGTGAACATCCAATAGGTGTTTTAAAAGCGGTACGGTAGGCCCAAAGTGCATCGTCAAGCTTCACCGACCAATTCTTACGGTTAGTGTCCACCGTCTTTTCAATAATTCGTTTTATCTCATGGTTTGACACTTCAACCTGCCCACTTGTTTGTGGGTGATACGGTGTGCCGACTTTGTGTCTTACACCATAACTCTCAAGAAGTTTAGTAAATGGTCGATTGCAAAAGTGTGAGCCACGGTCACTAATGATAGCTCGGGGAGTGCCAAATCGAGTAAAAATATTTTTCTTTAGGAATTTTAGCACTACCGTAGAATCATTAGTGGGGTAAGCCTGTGCTTCAACCCATTTAGAGACATAATCGACCATTACTAAAATTAATTTATTACCGAATGAGGGAGGGAATGGGCCCATGAAGTCGATGCCCCACACATCAAATATTTCACACTCCAAGATCGGTTGGAGGGGCATTTCATACCTCTTAGACACATTTCCCCACTTTTGGCATGCAACACATGATTGTGAAAAACGATGTGCATCCTTGTAAAGGGTAGGCCAATAAAATCCGCATTGTAAAACTTTGTATGCCGTCTTCCATCCTCCGTGATGGCCTCCGGTATCTTGTCCATGGCAAAAGGAAAGTATGCTTGAGATTTCATTATCGGGAACGCATTTCCTTATGATACCATCCGAACACCTCCGAAAAAGGTTCGGTTTTTCCCAATAATAAAATTTCAAATTGTGAAAGAATTTCTTCTTCTTTTGCCATGTCCAATTAGTTGGAACATACTCACATGAAAAGTAATTCACGATGTTGGAAAACCATGGTGAGCTCTCCTTCGGTTTCGAACTAGCATGAATAAGTTGCATTGTTGGGGGAGCATCCACCATCATGAGTTGTTCATCCGGGAAATAATCATCGATCTCTTTTCGTTTTCCTTCATCTTCAATGAAATCCAACCGGCTTAAGTGATCCGCCACGACATTCTCGCTACCCTTCTTGTCTTTGATCTCGATATCAAATTCTTGGAGTAGGAGAATCCACCTAAGAAATCTCGGTTTAGCATCTTTCTTGTTCAACAAATATTTCAAGGCTGCATGGTCGGTATAGACGATGACTTTAGAACCGACAAGATAAGATCTAAACTTGTCAAGGGCGAATACTATGGCGAGTAACTCTTTCTCGGTTGTTGCATAGTTGACTTGAGCGGAGTTCAATGTGTGAGAAGCATAATAAATGGCCTTGAGTACCTTGCCATGACATTGGCCAAGAACGGCCCCAACTGCGAGGTCACTTGCATCACACATCAACTCAAAAGGCATTTTCCAATCCGGCGCTACCAAAACGGGTGCGCTAACTAGTTTCTGCTACAAAGTCTCGAAAGCCACCATGCACTTTTCATCAAAAACGAATGGTACCTCTTTCTCAAGAAGATGACTGAGAGGTTTGGCGATACAGGAAAAATCTGCAATGAATCTTCGGTAAAAACCCGCGTGCCCGAGAAATCTTCTCAACGTCTTCAGATTAACCGATGGAGGTAACTTCTCAATTACTTCAATTTTGGCTTTGTCCACCTCAATACCATCTTCAGAAATTATGTGGCCTAGCACAATACCTTATGATACCATAAGATGACACTTCTCTCAATTGAGCACTAAGTTCGTGTCTTCACACCGCTGTAAAACACGCTCTAAATGAGAGAGACATTCTTCAAAAGAGTCCCCAAAAACACTGAAATCATCCATGAAGATCTCCAAAAATCTTTCCATGATGTCATAAAAAATGCCTGTCATGCATCTTTGAAATGTAGCAGGAGCATTGCATAAACCAAACGGCATTCTCTTGTATGCAAACGTTCCATAAGGACAAGTGAAAGTCGTCTTCTCTCTATCTCCTGCCGCAATGAATATTTGCAAGTAGCCTGAATAACCATCAGGAAAACAATAAAATTTATGCCCACTCAACCTCTCCAACATCTGGACAATATACGGAAGAGGATAATGATCTTTCTTGGTGTGGTCATTGAGTCGTCGAAAATCAATACACATGCGGTATCCTGTGACTTCCCTTGTTGTTATCCACTCATGTTTATCATTTTCCTTCACAGTAAATCCACCTTTCTTAGGCACGACTTGAGTAGGACTCACCCACTGATGGGGCAAAACTGTATGTCCAATCTTACCGGCAGTGTACTGGGTCAAATTGTAGTCTAGTCTGGTGAATCAAGATCGTATCCCTCAGGGAAATGAAAATATAATTCAAAATGTGGTTAAACACCAATTAGCTATTATTATCTTGATCTAAGTCGCAGTCCTTACCAAATAGAGTTATTAATATGATACTAATGCAATAAATAAGTAGATATTTATATAGATATATATATATACCAATATAATAAATACTAATATAGATAGTTATCTAAAAAGAACTAACCAAGACATTATTATTGAACCATGATCTCTTTTAGTTTAATGGATGTGATCGAACTTCCTGTTTTAAGGTGTTATTGATTATGTGAAACGGTATACTCCTCAGCTAACAAATTCCCCTCATACGAGTGCACGAATTTGTTCTATGCCTCCTCCTTGGTAAAACCGCGATTAAACCTAATGATTTGACATGATAATCTCTCGAGTATAAATATTCTATCCCTAGATAAGAAAGAGGGTTCCGTTTGTCAGACGGCCAATTTTACCTTCCAGTCTTTCTACCTTTTTCTCATACCCTAACGTCTCTCGGTCGGTTCATGATTAGGTTATGTCTCTCATCCATATTGGTTAATTACGTCAATACATCATCAATTAGTTCAAGTAGAAAAAGATTCATCATATTCAATTTTTAATCAAATTTTAACATTGTCATCATCCATTTCCCTAAAAGATCAAAATAGTTCAATACATGTCTTGGCTAGTTGTATAATTAGCCTATAGTAATTATTAAACTATTATATAGAATTTTACATAAACAACAAACATAATAACATTAGAATATTACCGATTACAATTGTTGAAGTGTGCTTTTTCCTCTGAATGTAACAACAGCTATGAAATCAACAACCTTCGATAATTATTCTAAATATTACAACGATACTAATACTATTTTTATGGCAGAATGCCTACTGAAATAATATTTACAGAGAGTAGATAAGAAAATATATATAATGATAGAGATATATATATTGGTACAGGTTTTTTTTCTCTCATAAATGAGGCTATTTATAGGCTGTGTTTTCTGATCCGGCGTACGCCGAGACTGATCCGGCGTGCGCCGGATTAACCGAATTTGAGTACTCTTTGTCAGACGCATGTGGAGTAACATGGGTTAATCATCAAATAATCCGGCGTGAACCGGCTTATTCCGGCCTGCGCCGGATTTAACAAATATCAGCCACTTGATCAAATTTTTATATATTTTGATTCCGATTCTTCTACTTTGTATCACATAATACCTGCATAATTTAAAAACAACAAAACCACAGGTAAATCTGATAACAAAAGTTATAATTTGTATTACGTTATTTATTTGTAACTATTAGAGTTTTATAAGTTATTTTACTATCTTTTAAGATATTTAGACCAAATTTATTAATAATATGTTATAAAATGTTATAAATTTTAGTTATAAAGTTAACATATATCAACTACTCCCCACTTAGCTTTTGATCGTCCTCGAGCAAAATAAGCGATAATTTATAAAATTACAAAATTAATGTAATTGGTTAGATTTGGTTACTAATTTAATAAAGTATTCTGTCAAAATTATAACCATATTATTTTTGTCTTTCTTAAAATAAAAAGTGTGTATAGCTTATAAAATTAATTATCAAACATTATTTTGATGAAATTTGCCATGCTTTACTTAATAAATATAAAATATTTTTAGAAATACTTCCAATCGCCACTAATGAATATCCGGAATCGAAGACTAGGTCAAGTAGTTGGCAAAGTGGCTTGTAACGTTCAGGCTCAGGGTGTTGGCTAATCGAAAGGATAAAAAAGGAAAATCAAAAGAGAAAGAGCAAGTCGTACGTACTTTTACCTTCAATCTTGATCAAAAATACCTTAGTTCGATAATATCCTGATGTTGTCTAATGAGCTTGCACCATTGCCTTCAATAATTCTTATTTTACATACGTAAATCCAAATGGTTCCTAGTTTATTGGTTGGAACCAAGTCATACTTTTTTTTAACAACAAAAATAATAAATAATGACCTCACAATGATAATGTACCAATCTCAACTCGTGCCATTTTAATGTATCGATACTTAGTTCCGATGTTGTCACCGCTCTTCCATAAGTACATACTAAACTTGCGGGATGCCAAGGGAATGTAGACCAAATCAGGCTAAGGGTCGGTTATAACGAGATTAATAATGAATGGCTAATTTCGAGTGGGGTCTGGCCACTCTACAAGGCTGAGATGGGGAAAAAAATTGGAAATTATGTTCGGGTAGGCCATTTGGCTATAGTTAAGTCAAAGTTATGCCAAAAATTGTCATCCCTAATCCGATTCCAGATTCATAATTTTGTCTTGAAAGAAAGTTTTTCTAAAACATTAATTTATAAATATAAGTATACTTGTCTAATTCCATGAAAAAACTTATTTGATAAAAAAAATGTTTTACTTATACATACTTAGAATTGTATTAAGATAGGCATATATAATATAATTATAATATATCGAGTTTACTCTACTTAATTAGAAACTTATTCTTTCCAAAAATATTACCTTTATTGTAATAATTATATATTATCATGTTTATTTCTTAAAGGATAATTAAACTAAGTGTTAAGTGTTTGGTATAATAATTTCATTTTATTTACTAACCTAACTCTACTTCCCACTGACGAATTGTCATCGTCCCGATGATAAGTGAGTGAAAAAGTTGGGTAGAAAATAAAAGGAATCTTTTTAATTAAGGTGATACGAGTTTGTTTATGACTTAGTCATTTTTAGAAAGGAAAATAATACAGAAAACCATAATATTTTAGAAAAACAAACATTAATATTACACAAGACATAAAGACATAGTTAAACAAACTTACGACTTAACTTAAACAATTTAAACGAAACTTAAAACTTAAAACATCTTATTCCATCAACTAAACCAAGCAACACTAACTACTGCCATTGCACGCAAATGAAACTAGTCCTCTATTCTTCTGCAGTTGTAGATGATCCACGGGTACATCTCATCGGGATCAAACCTAAATGAGGTCGACGAGAAGGAAAAATCTCATCCGATGCAGATTCGGAACTCAAAGAAACGGACACAGATCACGGAGATCAACCACGATAAGGCATCGGTTGACGAAAATTTCATCTACCGAGTGCAAAGTTGATGGTATGCTTGTGGATCAGACTCCCAGTCAATAATTGCTCCAATCGTAATAGCATAAAGCAACAACATCTCATCATCGAAACCTCTCGAAAAATCCGAGTTGGAAAAACTCGTGAATTTATGAAATGCTTCCAGGTTCGAAGATGAGGAAGCAAAGCTGCGGTGGACACATCACGATCACGGTTATAATTTGGAAATAGAATTTGAAATGCTTCGGCACACTTATCAATAACACCATTAACAGTGTCCAAATTCCACTGTGATTCGTAATGACTATTCGGGGTAGTCTGGACAAGGGGTATGTGAAAAGCTTGATTAATGATAAAAGGAGTGAATGGTACAATACAACCACGAATACGCACAAAACGTGTAGACTCTACAGAAACAGATTCTGACAGAGCTGCATAAAATTCTCGGACTAGAGTAACATTGACCTTGCCTCTTGGTGCACGAACGAAACGGTCCCATCCACCTCCTTCGATACGCAGAAATCCCCACTGGTTCATTTTTCGAAAGTTAAGACCCTTCTCAAGCAAAATGGGGGACTGACTAAAGTTAGATAAATAATGGTCTTGAGCTGTTTGGTTCGGATAATCATTAGGATTGAAAAATAAGGGTTGATAATCCGGGGTTTCAGCATTTGGGTAAAACGGGGGAGAGTAACTGTTAACTGACGGAGAAGAATGATTGGACATTTTGAACCGTACTTAACTAGACAATAGGGGAAAGAGAGTAAGGTGCACCAATTTAGGAATGTATGGGGTGCTATTTATAAGGAGAAATTCGAGCAGAAGAGGAAAATATTTTTTCTGGGCCATAAATAGACATTCCGGCGTAAACCGGGATGTTCCGGCCTACGCCGGAAAATATTTATATCCTGCCGAATTAAATACCCTATAATCTAGGCCGTCAGGTCGGTGATAACCCGGCGTGAACCGGAAGGTAACCGGCGCACGCCGGATTTTACTATTCACGAACAAAGTGTAAATTGTGTGGGAATGGCAAAAATTTCCAAAATCAAACATAAATAAAAGACATCACTTATATAAAATCAAAATGTTATAAATTGTTATCAAACAAATTATTACGAACTGGGGGAATTATGAAAAAATGCACTAACCACCGAGTGCAGCAACAAAACGTTAACGTAATATGCTAGTTCCGAATTAACACAGAAAAGGAAATAGTTATAACAGTACAAATGTTTTCAAATGATAAAAGTTTAACCAGTTCATTCAAAATCTTCAAAATTCATGTCGTGAGGTGGATGTGGCATGGACTGAGTCGGTACTGCTTCAAAGTCGGACGTTGAAGTCGTGGTATAGAATGGATCTTGTGAGCGCATGGTGGACATAGCAACCGAACTCTCGAAACCAAGTGATCCAAAACCTCAGTAGTGATACCGAGACCGAAGTTTAAATCTGCGAATCTCGCGTGAGAGTCGTGACACTGGAAACATACCACATGACATACTATACTGACCTGAAGATGTCTGAGTGTAAGAGTGAAAGGTAGGAGGCGATGGAATAGGCTGAATCCAAGCAGGTAAGGTATAGGGGTTTGCCTGGCACTGAGGCAGATCATCAGATATTTGCTCATAAGTGGGGTCTAGACCTCTCATAAAAGCTCGTTGTCCTCGAACTCCAACTCTAATATCGTCGGCCCACTGCCTGACTCGCTCAAATCCTAACACCATATTAGCCTGACCTCGATTAATTGCATTGAGAATGGCATCAGATTGGTTATCCCTATCCTGACTATGCACAGGCTGTCTAGAAGAGGAACCGAATAGGGGTGGAATTCGAGTACGAGGGGGTTGCGGACGCTGCTGTCGATTAGGATCGTTATAATCAAGCCTACCAGCAGGACGCGGAGCAAGCCTAGGACATATTATTGGGGTATCAGCAGAGATGATTCTGTCAGCGGGTAGGGCCGGGACTCTTGCCATTTGGCACAATGCAGAAATAAGATTTGGAAATGGCATGTTTCCTTGCGGAATGCGGGCATAAGCAAAATCCCAAACCTTAGTAAAGATCAACTTTCCTAGATTGACTGGAACGTCATTAACTATCGCCCAAGCAGTAACTACACCATCTATGCCATAAGCACTAACATGCGTGGATGAACTGACATTATAGCCCAAAAACTGCTTAATGGCTCTAACATCCTTAATACAACCCCCGTACTGAAACCTATTATCAACCCAAGTTGCAGCTGGATCAAAGGCTTGCTGAGTTTCATAAGCTTTTTGTTGCAAAACACTAGGTTGAATCAAATTCCAAACAGAATAAAAATCCTCTTCCTCAGGAACATCAGGTATTGCAAAAAAGGCATTAATGACTGCTGGTGTAAAAGGAACGGTAGCATTTCTAAGAGAAGCAGATGTCAAAGGGCCATCCTCTACAGGCTCATAAGCAGCGATAACAGAATAAAATTCAGAAACCATCGTGGCATTAACAGGGTCAGCACGCTCGTGGGCAATTTCCATCCACCTCTACTCTCAAAATTGCCTTTAATTCAGTCCTAAAGCAAGAAAATCTATGCCCACGCCTAGTAACACCGCCCATTTCGAAAAATATCTATCAAAAGCGACACGGCAAAGCAGGACTATGTTGTTTCTAAAGGATATAGCCTCTTCTTCCGGTGTTAGAGGCCTAGGCTCATGCACTGGTGCTAAAGGTGGTAGGTCGGATTTTCTTCTCTTAGTACCCTTTTTACGAGATGATGATTCAGCCATCTACGAATGTGGTATTAACAACAACACAAATAATGAAAACAACAACAAATTAACATTGATAATAATTAAAACCAAATGATTAAAATGATATAATAAAATTATAAAAATGATAAATATTTATATTAGATGATTACCTGAATATGTGAGGGATGTAGAAAAATAGCTAGGTGGCCGGAAAAAATGTCAATTCGCCGGAAAATATTAGAGGTGAACTTATGTCGAAAATCACGAAACTTTTGAGTGTAATGTATGAAATTGTAGTGTTTGTGGTAGAAGAGGTGTTGAAATAAGGAAATTTAGGAAGGAAAAGAACTAATATTATGGTGTAAAGAGGTGGGGGAAATTGGGAGTGGGGCGGCGCTGAAAGGAAAAAAATGGGAGAAGAATAAGAAGAAAGAAAGAACCCGGTAGGGTTATGTGCAATTGAATCCGGCGTAGGCCGGTTAAATCCGGTCTACGCCGGAGTATTAAAATTCGTTTTTTTTATAAATGATATAAAAGATTTTATAAAATATCATATAGTTTATAAAATTCTTTAAATATAAAGAAAATTTTAAAACTTTCGATAATTACGTTGAATCGAAATTTCTTATCCTTAGATCCTCAAGAGTTCTCTCATATCGTTCTCTCAACCTTTCTCCAAGAAATGATGCATTTGAATTTTCTCTTTGAATTCCATCGGGATTTTCGGATAACCACCTAATCGTTCCCTTTTTTAATAACATTCAAACACTCATCCTGTGATTTGGTTGTGTTTCCCGAACATTTTCCACTGTGTTCACTCTTTCCACAGATTCTACACCTTAGTAGGAACTTTTCCCTTCTTTTCATCGCACTTCTTGATTGTCCATTGCATACTGCTTTCGTTCTGGCTTCGTTCAATAATTTCTTATTTGTTTTAAAAACTAAATTTTCTATTTTAAACGCGACATCTTTATCAAGACCTAATTTAATAAGTAACAGGAAAACTCCCATTCTATCTAGAAAAGGCATCCAGTTCTTTAATGTCTATCCGGTAAAAGACTAAACTATCTAAATTTCATTTTAAAAGGTAAATAAGAAAGATTGTACCTGATATCGGCTGAGTTTGTAGTTGATAGCAAAATCTCTCTTTTTAATCTGTTGGAGGGTCGCTAAGGTACATAACCTCTCTTGTTAGAGGTATTCCTTCTTCTTTCACAAATAATTTCACTCTGTGGCCATTGGCTATAAAAGTCGTGTACCCATCAGTTAATTCTACAGCTCCTGACTTGTAGATTTTTGTTACATCATATGGACCTGTCCATCTTGATTTAAGCTTACCTGGAAACCACTTCAAACGTGAATTATATAAGAGTACTCGATCACCTACATGAAACTCACGACGATAGATCCTCTTATCATGGAAAAATTTCGTGCGTTCCTTGTAAATTCGAGCATTTTCATAAGCATCTAGACGAAACTCATCGATTTACATAATCAAGTAATCTATGATCACCAACAGCCTTGGAATCAAAATTTAGAAATTTAATAGCCCAAAAGGCTCGGTGTTTCAATTCAACAGGGAGATGATAAGATTTACCAAAAACTAATTTATAGGGAGAACACCCAATTGGTGTTTTAAAGGCTGTTCTGTACGCCCATAATGCATCATCTAGTCTTTTTGCCCAGTTTTTACGATTTGACTCAATAGTTGTTTCCACGATCCTTTTTATTTCTCTATTAGATACTTCTACATGTCCACTAGTTTGCGGATGATATGGTGTACCAAGTTTATGTTTTACACCATATTTCTCAATTATTTCTGTAAATGGACGGTTGCAAAAATGTGATCCTCGGTCACTAATGATAGCCCTCGGAGTGCCAAATCTCGTGACTATATTCTTTTGAAGGAATTTTAACACTACGCTGGAATCATTAGTGGGAAGAGATTCAGCCTCTACCCATTTGGATACATAATCGACCATCACTAAGATGAACCTCTTACCAAATGATGGAGGAAAAGGGCCCATAAAATCAATTCCCCAGACATCAAACAATTCACACTCCAAAATAGGTTGGAGAGGCATCTCGTGTTTTTTTTGAAATGTTTCCCCATTTTTGGCATGATTCACAAAACCATGCATAGTGGTGTGCATCTTTATATAGAGTAGGCCAGTAAAACACACATTGCAAGACTTTGTAAGCGGTTTTCCACCCTCCATGGTGGCCTCCAGCCTCACGATCATGGCAAAAGGATAAAATACTTAAAATCTCATTATCGGATACGCACTTCCTAATTATGCCATCCGAACACTTTCGAAAAAGATCCGGTTTTTCCCAATAGTAAAATTTTAAATCATAAAAGAACTTCTTTTTCTGTTGCCATGTCCAATGAGATGGAATATACTCATAAGTAAAGTAATTAACGATATTACCGAACCATGGTGAGCTCTCCTTGGGTATATTACCAACTTTAAAAAGTTGCATTCCTGGAGGAGCATCAACCATGAGGAGTTGTTCATCCGAAATGAATCTTTGATCTCCTCTCTCCTTCCTTCTTCTTCAATAAATTCCATACGACTCAAATGGTGCGCTACTACGCTCACTACCCTTTTATCTTTAATTTCAATGTCAAACTCTTGAAGTAACAGAATCCATCTAAGAAGACGAGGCTTTGCATCTTTCTTATTTAACAAGTATTTTAATGCTGAATGATCGGTATAAACAATTACTTTAGAACCAATGAGATATGATCGAAATTTGTCTAAAGCAAAGATTACAGCGAGTAGTTCTTTTTCTGTGGTGGCGTAGTTAAGTCGAATTTGTGTTTAAAGTATGGGATGCATAGTAGATTGCCTTAAGTACTTTGTTATGGCGTTGACCTAGAAACGACCCTCGACAAATGATCATCACTTGCATCGCACATAAGTTCAAACGGTATGTTCCAATCTGGTGCTACTAGCACTGGTGCAGTTACCAATCGTGCCTTCAAAGCTTCAAATGCTTCCATACACTTGTTATCAAACTTAAATGGTACTTCTTTTTCAAGCAAATGACTGAGAGGTTTCGCTATGCGTGAAAAATCTAAAATAAATCTTCTATAGAAACCAGCATGTCCAAGAAATCCTCTCAGAGTTTTCAGATTTCTTGGTGGAGGTAACTTTTAATTACTTCAACTTTGGCTTTATGTACCTCAACACCTTCTTCAGAAATTCGATGACCTAAAACAATACCATCTGATACCATTAGATGACACTTTTCCCAATTTAAAACTAAGTTTGTGTCTTCACAGCGTTTAAGCACACGTTCCAAGTGTAGGAGACATTCTTCAAAAGAATCTCCAAAAATGCTGAAGTCATCCATAAAGATTTCTAAAAACTTTTCTACCATATCTGAAAATATTGCCATCATGCATCTCTGAAACGTAGCTGGTGCGTTACATAATCCAAACGGCATTCTTTTATAAGCAAAAGTTCCATATGGACAAGTGAAAGTCGTTTTCTCTCTATCTCCTGCTGCAATAAATATTTGTAAATAGCCTGAATAACCATCCAAGAAACAATAAAATTTATGTCCACTTAACCGTTCCAACATCTGTACGATGAACGGAATTGGATGGTGGTCTTTCTTAGTGTGCTCATTCAGTTTGCGGAAATCAATGCACATTCGATATCTTTGACTTGACTTCCTTGTTGGAATCTATTCATGTTTATCATTTTCCTTTATCGTGAATCCACCCTTCTTTGGTACTACTTGGGTGGGACTTACCCATTCACTGTCTAATATGGGAAAAATTATTCTCATCTCCAATAGCTTCATAACCTCTTTCTTGACCACTTTTTGCATATTCGGGTTGAGGCGGCGTTGTGGCTGGATACACGGTTTGGCTCCTTCATTCAAGATGATCTTGTGTACACAAATCTCAGGACTTATTCCTTGAATATCTGCCACTGTCCATCCAAATGCTTTCTTATGTTGTCTTAACATTCTCAACAATTGATCTTCCTGTGACTTGGTTAATGATGATGAAATAATAACAGAAGCAAATTATCGATTTCAAGAAAGGCATATTTGAGGTTCGAAGGAGAGGTTTTAATTCCGATTCCTGGTGGCTCTTCTACCGAAGGTTTCAATCATGGGCCGCCCAGTTCTAAGTCCAAATAACGATGCCATGGCCGTTTCTCAAAAGAACTTCGGTGTCGAGATAAAAATGATTTCTTTCATTTCCTGGTTGTTTCCTTCATAGATAGATAAGGCTAAACATTCTTGATCTTATCTTCAAAATTCAGCAATTCAGCCTGGTTCATGTAGGATATAGTATCTATGAATGAACATGATTCCTGTGATTTGTATGGATGTTTCATAGCCTTAAAGATATTAAAGGTGACCTCATCTTCATTGACTCTTAAAATTAATTCACCTTTTTGGACATCGATAAGAGTTCTTCCTGTAGCTAGAAATGGTCGACCTAGAATAAGAGGTGCTGAAAATCCTTCTTCCATTTCCATGACTACAAAGTCAACTGGAAAGTAAAACTTATCTATCTTAACCAATACATCTTCGATGACTCCTTTAGGACGTTTAATAGATCTATCTACCATCTGGAGAGTCATCTCAGTGTTTTTAAGTTTTCCTATTCCGAGTTTCCTATAATCCTCGTAAGACATAAGATTAATGCTAGCTCCGAGATCACAAAGCACCTTCTTAAACAAAAAACCCCCAATCTCACATGGGATGGTAAAACTACCTTGGTCTTTTAGTTTAGGAGGAAGCTTGTGTTGTAATACTGCGGAACATTCCTCATTAAGGCAAATGTTCTCATATTCTTCTAAACGTTTTTTGTTTGAGAGAATATCCTTAAGAAACTTGCCATAAGTACGCATATTGATTAGTGCTTCAATGACAGGAATATTGACATTAAGGTGACGAAATGTATCAAGGAAACGTGCATACTTTTTATCCGTTTTCAACTTTTTAATTTGATCTCTGGGTGGGTAAGGTAAAGACTCAAGGTCAATAAATTTAGGGTTTGGAGTCATGCCTTCCTTACCTTTTTCCTTAGATGGTGATGCTTCCTTAAATGTTTGAGCATTTGGTGGTCGCCATGTGTCATGATCCTGCACTATCTTCTTTGAAATTTGTCCTAAATTCTTCTTCACTTGTTCTGTTTGTTGAGTGTTGCTACTCCCTACTTTGACTGCATACTATCGGTAACTTCATCTTTCCCGACATGTTCATTGAATAAGGTTAAGTAGATCGCTAGCCTTGGATTTTTAGTATTCTCGGGACTTTGATCCATTCCTCTTCTTCTCTTTCGGTTTCAACATGTTTATCACGACTTAAGAAATCATTAATGATTTCTTCTTCCTCTTTGCTGAATTCTAGTTCGTACTTGTGTTCCAAGTCCTTTTCGAATTTATCATCCAAATCATCTTCTACTTCATTGTTTCCGAAGTTTTCTACTCCGTTACTTCCACATATCTTTCTCGCTTGGGTAATTACAAAGATTCACCTCTCTCGGTTTTTTTCAAAGGTATTACTAGGTAATCCTCCGGAGGTCTACATTCTTCGTTCTCCTTCTCTACTAAAGTGATCTTCCATGTTTCGTACAGATGCCTCAATAGTTCTCATTCTTATGTCATGTCCACTCACGGATGTTTTTAAAGTACTCATATCCTTAGTGACTGTTCCTATAGAAGTCATCATGGTTTCCATATTCTGAGCTTGGGTAGACATCACACCCATCATATTTTCCATTAATTTCTCCCACTTATCAACTCCTTCTACGGGCTGAGTTGAGCTTTGAGTAACTGGTATACTTTGAGTGGTATGTTGTGGGTATGATCTGGGTGGTGATTGATGGTTTTGATTTGAAGAATTTCCCTGGTAATTTTGGTTTTGACTATTAGTATTGTACGAGTTTTTGTATTGAGTTGGATAGGGTGGTTGTCCTTGCTTACTTGGGTTTTCGGACCAATGAAAGGTAGGATGGTCTCTTCTAATGGCATTGAATGAGTTTGAATAGGCATTATTCAAATTCCTATGCTGTTGCAGAAAACTTACTTCTTCCCTCGAGTATTCTTCGGATTCTTCTATTCCATTGTCATTATTTCTTATACCATCATTCGAATATTCATTCGATAACTTTCCTTCTGAGCTAGAATTCTTGCTTCCTTGCAAGCCATCAAACTTTCTACTAAGATTTTCCAAATGTGCTAAAACTTCTGAGTTTGATGTAGACTCACCTATAAATGCTACTTTTCTCGTGCTAGAGCCGGTTTCCCACATTCGGTTATTCTTAGAAAAAATTTCAATAGCATCGTAAACAACTTGTGCTTCACTCATCATTAAAGAACCCCCACACGCATGATCAACATCAGCACGTGAGTCCTTTCTTAATTTACGATAGAAAAGTTGAATTTGCATATCAAGAGAGTAACCATGATCGGGACAGGCTCTTAATAGTTTTTTAAATCTTTCCCACGCATTTCCAAGTGTTTCCTCGGATCCTTGTCTAAAATTAGCAATTTCGACCTTCAATTCCAAATTCCTACCCGGAGTGAAATATTGTTTTAGAAACTCAGTTTGAATGTCCTGCCAGCTTGTCAACGAATGATGTGGGAGTGACATAAACCAGTTTCTTGCCCATCCTTTTGGAGAAAAATGAAACATTGACATCCTTGTCAATTCACGATGAGCACCTTGGCTTTTGGCAGTGTTACACAATTCTTCAAAAAGATATAGGTGATGATGTGGATCTTCGTCATCTTCACCAAGAAATTGAGCTCTTGTGTCAATCAAACCAAAAAGATGGGATTTTATTTCAAAGTTATTTGCTCCATCATTGGGTAAACGAATTGGATTGTTAGATTCATTCCTTCTCAAGGTCTGATCACAAATCGGTCTTGGGTTTGGTGGGTTATTATTATGATGATTATTCTCGATTTGATTACGGTTATTCCGATTATTGGAATTCTGGTTGTTGGGATTTGGTGGTGGAGGAAGATTTTGTAACGGTGGATTAGGATTATTGAGGTTTTGTCCATGTCCTTAGGCATGAGCAAGCCCTTGTTCAGGTGGTGTTTCTTCATCGCCTCGCCATTTACGCACCTCGAGTTGATGATTCCCTGGGAGATCTGTCTCAAGATGTCCTTGGCTGGTTTGGCCACGTCTATTTTCTCCTCTAAACCGCCTTTTCGTAAGTATTTATATCAGGCTTATAAGGAGAAAGTGGGGCCTTACCGCTTCGGGTCATCAACTACAAAAATGGAAAATAACACGAAAATAATAAAAATAACACGTGGCTACTTACCAATGAGGTAAGTACCAAAGAAACAAAAGTAGAAATGAGATTAAGAAAAGTGTTGACTTATTCTCAAGATTTTTGAGCTAATGCAAGTAGTAACCATAGACATAATGAATTAACGTCGTTTCCCCGGCAACGGCGCCAAAAACTTGATGGGGCTAAATTGTATGTCCAATCTTACCGGCAGTGTACCGGGTCAAATTGTAGTCTAGTCTGGTGAATCAAGATCGTATCCCTCAGGGAAATGAAAATATAATTCAAAATATGGTTAAACACCAATTAGCTATTATTATCTTGATCTAAGTCGCAGTCCTTACCAAATAGAGTTATTAATATGATACTAATGCAATAAATAAGTAGATATTTATATAGATATATATATACCAATATAATAAATACTAATATAGATAGTTATCTAAAAAGAACTAACCAAGACATTATTATTGAACCATGATCTCTTTTAGTTTAATGGATGTGATCGAACTTCCTGTATTAAGGTGTTATTGATTTTGTGAAACGGTATACTCTCTAACCTAACAAATCCCCTCAAATGAGTGCACGAATTTGTTCTATGCCTCCTCCTTGGTAAAACCGCGATTAAACCTAATGATTTGACATGATAATCTCTCGAGTATAAATATTCTACCCTAAATAAGAAAGAGGGTTCCGTTTGTCAGACGGCCAATTTTACCTTCCAGTCTTTCTACATTTTTCTCATACCCTAATGTCTCTGGTCAGTTCATGATTAGGTTATGTCTCTGTCCATACTGGTTAATTACGTCAATACAGACTGTCAATTAGTTCAAGTAGAAAAAGATTCATCATATTCAATTTTTAATCAAATTTTAACATAGTCATCATCCATTTCCCTAAAAGATCAAAATAGTTCAATTACATGTCTTGGCTAGTTGTATAATTAGCCTATAGTCATTATTAAACTATTATATAGAATTTTACATAAACAACAAACATAATAACATTAGAATATTACCGATTACAATTGTTGAAGTGGCCTTTTTCCTCTGAATGTAACAACAAACTATGAAATCAACAACCTTCGATAATTATTCTAAATATTACAATGATACTAATACTATTTTTATGGCGTAATGCCTATCAAATAATATTTACAGAGAGAGTAGATAAGAAAATATATATAATGATAGAGATATATATATTGGTACGTGCAGTTTTTTTTCTCTCATAAATGAGGCTATTTATAGGCAAGTGTTTTACGATCCGGCGTCACGCGACGCTGAGTGATCGGCGTGCGCGCGGATTAACGAATTTGAGTACTCTTTGTCAGGCGCATGTGGAGTAACATGGGTTAATCATCAAATAATCCGGCGTGAACCGGCTTATTCCGGCCTGCGCCGGATTTAACAAATATCAGCCACTTGATCAGATTTTTATATATTTTGATTCCGATTCTTCTACTTTGTATCACATAATACCTGCATAATTCAAAAACAACAAAACCACAAGTAAATCTGATAACAAAAGTTATAATTTGTATTACGTTATTTATTTGTAACTATTAGATATTTATAAGTTATTTTACTATCTTTTAAGATATTTAGACCAAATTTATTAATAATATGTTATAAAATGTTATAAATTTTAGTTATAAAGTTAACATATATCACCCACTCACTGTCAGATATAGGAAAAATAATACCCATCTCCAATAACTTGATAACCTCTTTCTTGACAACCTCTTGCATATTAGGATTCAAACGACGTTGTGGTTGAACACATGGTTTAGCGTCATCGTTGAGAATAATCTTGTGAACACAGATTTCGGGACTAATTCCCCGAATATCAGCCACAGTCCAACCAAATGCTCTCTTGTGTTTCCTTAGCATCCTCAATAGCAAATCTTCCTGCACATTGGTTAGTGACGAAGAAATAATAACAGGAAGTAAATCATCGTTTTCAAGAAAAGCATATTTCAAGTTATGAGGTAAAGTTTTCAATTCAAGGTTCCTTGGTGGCTCTTCTATGGACGGTTTCAATAATGGGCCATCATTCTCCAGTTCTAGATATCAGTGCCAAGGTTGTTTGTCAAATACACGACCGACATCCAAATAAGAAATCACTGCTTGCATTTCTTCATCGTCACTCTCACATTCAAGTACTGATAAGGCTAGGCACTCTTCAAGCTTATCTTCAAAGACCTGCAAGTTAGCATTCTCCACACAAACACAAGCTATTGCATCAACAAAAGAACATGACTCTTGTGAAGTTTACGTGTGTTTCATGGCTTTGAAAATATTGAAGGTAACCGCATCTTCGTTCACTCTTAAAATCAATTCACCACGTTGAACATCAATCATAGTCCTTCCCGTGGCTAGGAATGGACGACCGAGAATAAGGGGCATTGAATACCCTTCTTCCATATCCATAACCACAAAGTCAACGGGGAAGTATAACTTATCAACTTTCACTAACACGTCTTCTATGACTCCTTTAGGACGTTTTATAGACTTCTGCTAATTGTAGAGTCATCTCAGTGTTTTTCAACTTTCCAATTCCAAGTTCGATAAAGTCCTCATATGACATAAGGTTGATGCTAGCACCAAGGTCGCAAAGCACCCTCTTAAACAAAAAGCCCCCAATTTCACACGGGATCGTAAAACTCCCGGGGTCTTTGAGCTTAGGTGGAAGCTTATGTTGCAACACGGCGGAGCATTCCTCATTGAGACAAATGTTTTCATATTCCTCTAACCTTTTCTTGTTAGTGAGAATATCCTTCAAAAACTTACCGTACACAGGCATGTTCGTAAGTGCTTCTATGACTGGAATATTAACATTTAAGTGTCTAAACGTGTCAAGGAAGCGAGCATACTTTTTATCTAGCTTCTTCTTCCTAATTTCTTCTCTAGGTGGGTAAGGCAATGACTCAAGATCAATAACTTTAGGTTTAGAGTTCATACCTTCCTTACCTTTGCCGCTTGAGGTATCATCAGAAGCTTTTCTCAATGTTTGAGCTACTCGTGGCCTCCATTCGGTATCGGTATGCACCGTTTTCTCTTTACCTTTCTTAGAAACTGCCTGCTGAGAATTGGCTTGCGTCAAAGTGTCATTGGCGTGCGTCATGTCCTCAATTGGACCACCCTTGACGTACGTCGAGGTCTGGTTGGCGTCCGTCAGAGACTTATTGGCGCAGGTCAATTTTTGCCCAAAACTCTCTGAATGTGAATAGTTACTGTTGACGCGCGCCATCTCATCCTTGGCGGGGGTCACAGAGACATGTTCCTTAAAAAGGGTCCTTAAATCACTTGCTCTCGGATTCTTCAAAATCCTCGGGACTTTCACAAAATCTTCGCTTTCTTTCTCAACATTGACATATCCGTCATTCTGCAAAAACATATCAACAATCTCCTCTTCTTCTTCGCTCAACTCTCTATCGTCTTCGGCATCATGCAAATCATTTTCAACTTCGTTTCCAACTTGATTCTCTTGAAACTCCCTATTTCCACAAACCTTTCCACTTCGGGTTATGATAGCATTTACTCCCCTCGGATTTCTTTCTGTATTGCTCGGCAAACCACCTGGTGGTCTACTGGCATTCCTCTCACCTTCTCTACTCAAATGTTCCTCCACATTCCTCATGGATGCCTCAATCGTTTTCATCCTCACATCATGTCCACTCATGGCTGTTTTCATCATTCCCATGTCCTTTGTGGCTGTACTAAGCGAAGTCATCACATTTTCCATGTTTTGAGCTTGAGTGGCAACTACTCCCAAAAGTTTATCCAAAGTGTTGTCCCATCTATCTCCTCGTGCTTGATTGGAACTCTCGGTTATTGGGATAGTTTGAGTGGTGGGTTGAGGATAAGAACGAGTGGTTGGTAATTGAGTTGAGGTATTGGGGTTATAGAAGTTTCGTGGTTGTGGAGCAAAAGGGGGTTGTCCTTGCTTGTATGAGCTCTCGTTCCAACGATAATTCGGATGATCTCTCTTAATAGCATTGAAAGAGTTAAAGTATGCATTGTTCAAATTCCGGTGTTGTTGCATGAAGCTTACTTCCTCCGCTTGTAAATCACCGGGCTCTTCCGTCTCAATAGATATCTCATCCTCATTGCCATAAACATTTTCTCTCTTGTTCTCAATCAAAAAGTTTCCTTCCATTCTCTTGCTTGACTGCAAATTATCAAACTTCTTTGACAACTTATCAATTTTTTCCATAAGCTCGGAATTGTCTTTTGGTCCTTCTGAAAAACTGACGTTCCTCGTGCTAGCTCCGGCTTCCCACATCCTATGGTTCTTGGAAATTCTCTCGATAGCATCATAAACTTCTTGAGCATTGCGGGACATCAAACATCCTCCACATGCGTGGTCAATATTAGCACATGATTCTGTCCTCAACTGTCTACAGAAAAGTTGTATTTGCGTATCAAATGGATAACCATGATCGGGGCAAGCCTTCAACAACTTCTTGAATCTTTCCCATGCACTACCTAAAGTTTCATCGGGTCCTTGTGCAAAATTAGCTATTGCCACCTTCAACTTCAAATTCCTTCCGGGTGTAAAATATTGCTTTAAGAACTTGTTTTATACTTCCTCCCAAGTGGTTAATGAATGATGAGGTAAAGATACAAACCATTCCTTAGCTCTTCCCGTCAAAGAGTATGGGAACATAGACAATCTTGTCAATTCCTTCTGAATTCCATGACTCTTGGCTGTGTTACAAAGTTGTTCAAAAGAATAGAGGTGATAATGTGGATCTTCAAAATCTTCTCCGGCAAATTGGCATTTGTTATCAATCAACCCAAAAAGATGCCCTTTCACTTCAAAATTATTTGCCCCTTCATTGGGTAATCGAATAGGATCATTAGGTGCATTCCTTCTCAAGGGTTGATCACAGAGAGGTCTCAAAAGTTGGTCATTTTGGCCTTGGTTATGATTGTGGTTTTGGTTTTGACGGTTCCGGTTGTTTCGGTTATTTTGGTTATTTTGGTTATTTTGGCCTTGATTATTGGGATTTGGTTGGGGAATTGGATTTTCCAAAGGAGGATCATCTTGTGCATTATCACGAATTTCCGCCATTCCTTCTCGAGTCGATGATTCTCGGGACGATTCTTCACCAAGTGATTCTCCACTAGACTGAGCAGTTCTATGCTCGGCTCTCAATTGTCTTTCGTATGTGTTAATGTCCGATCGATATGGAGTAAGAGGAGCTTTACCGGTTCGGGACCGAGTCATCAACTACAAAAGTGAAACAACAAGAAAACAATCAAACACACTTGGTAACTTACCAAATGGTAAGTACCACATAAGTAAACAGAAATGTGATTAGAAAAAGACTTGACCTATGCTCGAAAATTTTAAAACTGATACAAGTAGTAACTTTTACTCAAAAAGAATGAAAACACTTGTTCCCCGGCAATGGCGCCAGAAAGCTTGATGTGGCCAAACCGAGGTGTCCAATCTAACCGGCAGTGTACCGGGTCGACTGTAGTCTAGTTTGGTGAGTCAAGGTCGTCTCCTCAGGTACTGTGCACTCCAATTGAGGTCACACACTAAAAAGTCTATATTAATTCGATCTAGGTCGCAAATTTGTGAAAGGTTAATCGATTGCATAAATAAAATGCTGAATTAACAATGATGGTAAATTATAAAAGAAGCTAACCAAGATAATGCGTAGACTAGCTATCCTCTTGCAATGCCATGGGAACGACTTCCTACCTACCTACCATTCGTGTTCGAAAGTGTGAAGCGGTGCATTCCTAAACAAGCAATTCCCTCTCATACGAGTGAATGAAATTGCTCTCTACCTCCTCCTTGGTCTAGACAAGCTAAACCTAATGAATCGGTATGCTACGCCCGTGAATGCAATGACAAAGCCAATGATCCCCGGATAAGAAATCGAATGCCTACGAGAGGTCGATTTTACCTTCCTGTTCACCTACCCTCTTCCCACGTCTAACATCTCTGTTCAGTATCCGTTAAACGTGTAAAGTGCTAACACTAGGCAATTACTCCAATGTCAACAAACAATGCAAACAAGTAGGCAAAGCTTCATAACAATCAAAACTAACAACACAAACAATCATTCCCAATCAATCACAAGAGGATAAACTACTACTACAACATAATCTTGGCTAGAAAAATCTAGCCACTCATAACTACAAACATTAACATAACAAAGCTAACATTCATAATCATAAGGAGTACTTGAATCAAATAAAGATTAAGAATTACCAATCAAAAGCAAAACTCGAAATTGGTATCTTCATTCAAGCTCCAAAACCTTCAATGGAGTTACAAATTATGTCTTCAAACTCCAACCAAAAGGGATAGAAATTAAACTAAGATTCTTAATAATTACAATGATAACCAAGGGCTAATTTTACAAGAATTTTTGTAAGAGCACAGGGTGGGGTTTTTGCCTGCAAGATGGAAGAAAAATTGGAGAAGATGATGTATATTCTTGATAATAATGTGAATGGAAGAATAAAAGAGATTAAACTTTTCTGACTCTGCACACTTGGCGCGCGTCATCCCATCTTGGCGCACGTCATTCACCAATTTGCACTGATGGCGCAGGTCATAGCTTCTTGACGCACGTCATGTCCAAATGTGGTGACTGACTGAATGACATCTGCATTAATTGCTCAACCACTCAGTGACGCGGGTCATGTGACATGGCGCAGGTCATCAATATATAAAATCACAAAATCATCATTTTATTCTCCCAGCTGGCTTGGATTGACCCTCTAATGTGTGTCAAATAATCCTTAGGGCTGAAATCCTTGCCACGGCACAAAATCATCACAAAAGAATCCAATGCCATCCTATGGTCAAAATCCACACTCCCCACCGTGGTATTTGTGCTACAAAATAGACACAAAGATACCACGTGTAAATCTGATAACAAAATCGGCTAATAACTAATATAATACAGCTAAAAACATAGTTTTCTACAATTTCTATGTACACAAAATATGGTTACAATCCTCATTCAAATCGCTCAAGTTGATGTCAAAATAGCACTAATTGCATTAGAAACA
>JAOBSW010001050.1:0-70348 GCA_026214975.1 Gentiana macrophylla
GATAAGACTAGTCTTAATGAAATGTAGAATCAGATGAAAGATGAACACAAAGTACAACCAAGTCTCGTGGATGGATGTTTGAATTTCATTAAGAGGGAATGATTAGGTGGTTATCCTAAAATCCCGATGGAGAAAAAAGATAAAAATTCAAATGTATCATTTCTTGGACTTAGGTTATTGAACCCTTGAGGATCCTGGGTATAAAAGACTTATACTCTTTCACACATTTCATTTTTATGATCTAGTCTGTTTCAAATTTCTCGGTCGTCGTAGTATAGTGGTGAGTATTCCCGCCTTAATAAAACTGTGTGTAATAAAAATGAATATATGAATTGCTGACTTGACTATAATAAATGCTCATGTGATACTCTCTATGATACGTATATGCTTAGATGTTCTGTGCTTTACCCGTGATGGTTATGTTTCCATCTAAAGCTATTATATTGCCTATCGAATTTTCTGACGTGACATGGCCATTATCTTATTATTCCCATATCCCTATTGCATACTTTGGCACGAGGACTATGTCCCGTGTTTGCTTTGTTTTGGTTGTTTTGGCACAGGGTTCGGGACGTGCTTTCTCATGGTCAGCATGGATTCGGTAGCACTTTTCTCGCCAGTTTATAAGTTAAGTCTTCTTCTCTATCTCATTCACTATGCTTTAAGGATAATGCAAGTTTGTAAGTGGGGGTAGAGAGTCGAGGTTAGTCTAAGAATGGCATTAAGTGTTTATTTTGTATCGTAAAACCCTTAGTTTTTGATAATCTTTCGAGCATTAATGAGTTGATTAAAATAATCAGATAAGGTATATATTTCATGAATTTAAAGATGTAATGATCAATTTGGATATGTATAACCAATGTGAACTGCAAGTGTATTTTAACCGAAATCTATTTGTATAACATGAATTCCTTAACGTAAGCCTTTGATATTGAAGCTTAAAAATTTTAAACTGCACTCCATTCAGAGATCCTAGTGGTTTATCCTAGTGATAGCAAAGAACTTAGTACCTAACTTCGAACATGTACCGTGAATATCTCAAGGTTTGAATGTGATATAAAGAATGTCAAAATAAGATAAACTATATATATGTCGGTTGTAGCTACTAATGATTTGAGTGCGGTAGGGCGCTATCAATAAACGCCCTATACCACTACGAGGTTTACAAGCTCCCGGTCGCTGATGATAATAGTCCAACTAGTGGTGTTATCACGAAACATCCTATTCTTTGGGAATGAGGGCATATGCTACACATAAAAAAAAAAAAAAAAAAAAAGAAAAGAGTTAGATAGGTATTAATGTATTCGATCTCACCTCATGACGCTTGAAAGATAGTCGATTTTGGCAATGAGTTTGGATATGTTAGTATTCTATGAAAAAAAAAAAAAAAAAAGAAAAGAAAAAAAGTTATCTTCTAACTATCCACACAGATAAATCGAATGATATGCTTTAGGATTATCCTAATAAGTACACGGGAAGACTTTGTGTGGAGTCATATCGCTATACCTAGGAAAATCATTAGACTGTCTCGAATGGATATTTGTGCGCTTGCTTGAATTATTCAAGAGAGGATAGTGGAAATTGAAAAGGCTTGTCACACACTCACTCTATACATTTATATTATGTTAACGTGTAGTTATGATTCGAATGGTTGCATCATCCGATTGTCATTCATATCTTATCTTCAGGAATTTTTCCTCATTCATTTTATTTTACCGCTTATTTTGTTCGAGGACTCACCAAAAGCTAAGTGGGGGGTTGTGATAACGGAAAAATTCACAGTTATTTTTATAACTTTTCAACCCACTTTTGATATCATTTCGAGCACTTTTATATCAATTAAAGTCATTAATTCCTAAATTTCATAAAAATATATAAGTAGTAACTATTATGTAAAATATCGTGTTTTTAGAAGTTTTTATTAGTTTTTGTACCGGTTTAGTAACCGAATGTCGTGGTCGGATTTACGCTTGGTATTTTGGTGATTTATTGCGTAATCATAAGTAGACCAAGATCCTACGTAAAGACATGTTTTGAGCCCTAAAAGAGGTGTTTAGAGGGTTAGAAGAAGGTGCCACAAGCTTACGAGTTCAAAAGGGTCGCTTTTCCTAAGTACTTGAATCGCTACATATTTTCGACGGAGATTTGACCCAGCTTAGAGGCATTTTCAGGGGATGACTTTTAATGAAAGTTGTAGATCTTCACATAAGCTTTCCAACGCACTTTGAATCACATAAATTTGAGTTCTACAACTCAAGTTATGGTCAATTGACTAATCAATTCGGATTAGTAAAATCGAAATATCTTCGTAATAACGAATGGCTCATCAAAACGACATTTTCTGAAGAAGTTTCCTTCATAAAAGTTGTATATCTTCAAGAACTCTTTCCAATGGATTTTGAATCAAGTCAATCGGACTTCTACAACTCAAATGGTGGTCAAGTGGCTAATCGATTTGTATTAGTGAAAATCCCGAAAACGACACGTAATGAGAATGGCCCATCAAAAGGCGTTTTATGAAGAAGTGACCTTCATGAAAGTTGTAGATTTTTCCGAGAGCTTTCTAATGACGTTTAAATCATGATTTTTGGAGGTCTACAACTCGAGATATGAATTTTTGAAGTTTAATATATAATTATATATATATATTATAACCGCTGCATATGCTTTGAGTGATCAAATTGGTGGACATAATCATCGTACCGGACTGGTCCGCCCTTACCCGGACTGGTCCGGCCTTGAACAATTTCTATATATATGGAGCCTCGATGCAGACCCTTTGCCCCCTTTTCTCCTCTTCTCCTTCATCTTCTTCCATTTTATTTTTATGTTTTCAGGGCCTATATGTAATATATATAAATGTTATAATGTCGGTATAATAACCCGACTAGTTATAGTTTTAATATAATTTCGTTTTCGTTTTTATTGCTTTTTTTATTTTATGCAATTAGTATAAATATATATATATACGTATACTATATATATATCTATATCTATATATATCTATATATACATCTATATACGTATATCTATATATTTGTAGTTATCTTTTCGCTTTGTTTTTTTCGTTTTGTTATTTTCGTTGTTATTTTCGTTAATATGAGTAGTTAAACTCAACATAGCCGAATTATGTGAAAACGGGTAAAATTGACCTCGGGAGACGAGATGGGAGTTGTGTGCGCGTAATTAAACGCTCGTATGATAAACTCATGTTTTAAAACCCGCTTTGATCATTTTCCTAACTTTGAATAAAATTGACAACTTTGTTCACGGTTACATCGAGCTTATAAATGTATTTTGCGGTGAGATGTGAGATATGGATATCACTAATCATAGTCCCGATTGTTAGATTGACAATCTAAGTGATGATCCGACTATGCCTAAGTGAAATTCTTATTTTTACGAGATGTATGTAAACATGTTTTAAAATCACTAAACTATAGTTTTAATCGTTAGATTGGCAACCTAAGTGATACGTTAAAATTATGTTTTTGTGAGGTTTTTCAACGGTTTTGTTTATTCCGGTCAACCATGTTAGGTGAGTTAGCTTTCTAAAGGGAGAGTTAATAAACCTAGTGTGGGGGTTAAGTGAGAGTCGTTCAAATCTTAACGCAAGAATAAAGAGTTGACTTCGTGAATATCATATGAATCGAATCGAGATAAAACACACTCCTTATCAAGTTTTTCCTGTGGGGAGATAACTCTGTTGGATCATGGCTCGGCTATGCTTTTTAATCACCTAGTTAATCTCGTTAGTTAAAATTTATTTTTCGTGATTAGTATAAAAACTCCACCTAAAACTTTGATCGCCTAGACTAAGAACCACGTTCGCTTTGGTACTCACAACCACATTTCTCTTGGGACGACCTCGACTCGTAGCTATCCTAGCAATCGACCCGGTACTCGCCAGTTAGAGAGTTAGTTTACCCACGGTTTTATAGTCTTTATAAATGTATTTTTAGTGGGTGAATTTTTCGCTCATAAAAAATTGGCGCCGTTGCCGGGGACCAATATTTTAGTGGGTGTATTTTTCTCTCATCATCCATCGAACCACCGAATGGGGTCATGCACAATTCCAACGACATCCCCGAGGTACCGACGAACCACAGAAAATCTTCGAGAAGTGCACCACGCCGTTGGCATCGGAAAGGGATTTCTAGAAAGGTGAACTGCACGTGGAAAGGACACGGAAGCCGAAGGTTATGGCCAAAATACTAGCACGGGTCCACCGAACCACCGAATAGGGTCATGCACAAATCCAACGACATCCCCGAGGTACCGATTTAACCACGTAAAATCCCTGAGAAGTGCACCACATCGCCGGCATCGGAAAGGATTTTGAATGGTGAACTTCACGTGGAACGGACACCAGAGCCGAAGGTTATGGCCAAAATACTATCACGGGTCCACCGAACCACCGAATGGGGTCATTCACATATCCAACGACATCCCCGAGCTACCGACGAACCATAGAAAATCCCCGAGAAGTGCACCACACCGTTGGTATCGGAAAGGGCTTTTGAATGGTGAATCGCATGTGGAACGGACACGGAGCCAAAGGTTATGGCCAAAATACTAGCATGGGTCCATCGAACCACCGAATAGGGTCATGCAAAAATCTAACGACATCCTTGAGGTACCGACGAACCACAGAAAATCCCCAAGAAGTGCACCACGCCATTGGCATCGGAAAGGGATTTCCAGAATGGTGAACTGCACATGGAACGGACACGGGAGCCGAAGGTTATGTCCAAAATACTAGCATGGTTCAACCGAACCACCGAATGGGGTCATACACAAATCCAACGACATTCTTGAGGTACCGACAAACCACAGAAAATCCCCGAGAAGTGCACAACACCGTTGGCATCGGAAAGGGCTTTCCAGAATGGTGAACAGCACTTGGAACGGACACAGGAGCCGAAGGTTATGGCCAAAATACAAGCACGGGTCCACCGAACCACCGAATGGTGTCATGTACAAATCCAACGACATCCCCGAGGTACCGAAGAACCACATAAAATCCCCGAGAAGTGCACCACGCCGTTGGCATCGGAAAGGGCTTTCCAGAATGGTGAACTAAACGTGGAACGGACACGGGAGCCGAAGGTTATGGCCAAAACACTAGCACGGGTCCACCAAACCACCGAATGGGGTCATGCACAAATCCAATGACATACCTGAGGTACCGACGAACCAAAGAAAATCCCCGAGAAGTGCACCAGGCTGTTGGCATCGGAAAGGGCTTTCCAGAATGGTGAACTGCACGTGGGACGGACACGGGAGCCGAAGGTTATGGCCAAAATACTAGCACGGGTCCACCGAACCACCGAATGGGTTCATGCACAAATCCAATGACATCCCTGAGGTACCGACGAACCATAGAAAATCCCCGAGAAGTGCACCACGCCGTTGGTATCGGAAATGGCTTTCCTGAATAGTGAACTGCACATGGAACGGACAGGGGAGCCGAAGGTTATGGCCAAAATACTAACACGGGTCCACCGAACCACCGAATGGGTTCATTCAAGAATACAACGACATCCTCGAGATCCCGACGAAACACGGAAAAAGGGCTTTCCAGAATGGTGAACTACACGTGGAACGGACAAGGGAGCCGAAGGTTATGGCCAAAATACTAGCACGGGTCCATCGAACCACCGAATGGGGTCATGCACAAATCCAACGACATCCCGAAGCATCGATTTAACCACAGAAAATCCCGAGAAGTGCACCACGCCATTGGCATCGGAAAGGGCTTTCCGAATGGTGACCGCGACGCGGAACGGACACGGAGCCGAAGGTTATGGCCAAAATACAAGCACGGGTCCACCGAACCACCGAATGGTGTCATGCAAAAATCTAACGACATCCCCGAGGTACCGACAAACCATAGAAAATCCCGAGAAGTGCACCACGCCGCTGGCATCGGAAAGGTTTTCCGTAATGGTGAATCGCGACGTGGAACGGACACGGAGCCGAAGGTTATGGCCAAAATACTAGCTTGGGTCAACCGAACCACTGAATGGGGTCATACACAAATCCAACGACATCCTTAAGGTACTGACAAACCACAAAAATCCCCAAGAAGTGCACCACGCCGTTGGCATCGGAAAGGGCTTTCAGAATGGTGAACGGCACGCGGAACGCAACACGGAGCCGAAGGTTATGGCAAAATACTAGCACGGGTCCACCGAACCACCGAATCAGGGTCTTATACAAATCCAACGACATCCCCGAGGTACCGATTTAACCCCCTAAAATCCCGAGAAGTGCACCACGCCGCTGGCATCGGAAAGGGCTTTCCGTAATGGTGAATCGCACGTGGAACGGACACGGAGCCGAAGGTTATGGCCAAAATACTAGCACGGGTCCACCGAACCACCGAATAGGGTCATGCACAAATCAAACGACATCCCCGAGGTACCGGATTTAACCACAGAAAATCCTCGAGAAGTGCACCACGCCATTGGCATCGGAAAGGATTTTAATGGTGAATTGCGCACATGGAACGGACACGGAGCCGAAGGTTATGGCCAAAATACTAGCATGGGTCAACCGAACCACCGAATGGGGTCATACACAAATCCAACGACATCCTTGAGGTACCGACAAACCACAGAAAATCCCCGAGAAGTGCACCACGCCTTTGGCATCGGAAAGGGCTTTCCAGAATGGTGAACTGCACGTGGAACGGACACAGGAGCCGAAGGTTATGGCCAAAATACAAGTATGGGTCCACCGAACCACCGAATGGGGTCATGCACAAATCCAACGACATCCCCGAGGTACCGATGAACCACATAAAATCCCCGAGAAGTGCACCACGCCGTTGGCATCGGAAAGGGCTTTCCAGAATGGTGAACTAAACGTGGAACGGACACGGGAGCCGAAGGTTATGGCCAAAATACTAGCACGGGTCCACCAAACCACCGAATGGGGTCATGCACAAATCCAATGACATACCCGAGGTACCGATTTAACCACGGAAAATCCCGAGAAGTGCACCACGCAGCTTGGCATCGGAAAGGGCTTTCCGAATGGTGAACGCGACGCGGAACGGACACGGAGTCGAAAGTTATGGCCAAAATACTAGCACGGGTCCACCAAACCACCGAACGGGTCATGCACAATCCAACGACATCCCGAGGTACCGACGAACCACGTAAAATCCCGAGAAGTGCACCACGCCATTGGCATCGGAAAGGGCTTTTAATGGTGAACTGCACGTGGAACGGACACGGGAGCCGAAGGTTATGGCCAAAATACTAGCACGGGTCCACCGAACCACCGAATGGGGTCATGCACAAATCCAACGACATCCCCGAGGTACCGACGAACCACAGAAAATCCCCGAGAAGTGCACCACGCCGTTGGCATCGGAAATGGCTTTCCTGAATGGTGAACTGCACATGGAACGGACAGGGGAGCCGAAGGTTATGGCCAAAATACTAACACGGGTCCACCGAACCACCGAATGGGTTCATGCAAAAATACAACGACATCCTCGAGATACCGACGAAACACGGAAAGGGCTTTCCAGAATGGTGAACTACACGTGGAACGGACACGGGAGCCGAAGGTAATGGCCAAAATACTAGCATGGGTCCATCGAACCACCGATGGGGTCATGCACAAATCCAACGACATCCCTGAAGTACCGACAAACCACAGAAAATCCCCGAGAAGTGCACCACGCCATTGGCATCGGAAAGGGCTTTCTGAGAATGGTGAATCGCGACGCGGAACGGACACGGGAGCCGAAGGTTATGGCCAAAATACAAGCATGGGTCCACCGAACCACCGAATGGGGTCATGCACAAATCCAACGACATCCCCGAGGTACCGACGAACCATAGAAAATCCCCGAGAAGTGTACCACGCCTTTGGCATCGGAAAGGGCTTTCCAGAATGGTGAACTACACGTGGAACGGACACGGGAGCCGAAGGTTATGGCCAAAATACTAGCATGGGTCCACCGAACCACCGAATGGGGTCATGCACAAATCCAACGACATCCCCGAGGTACCGACGAACCACATAAAATCCCCGAGAAGTGCACCACGCCGTTGGCATCGGAAAGGGCTTTCCAGAATGGTGAACTGCACGTGGAACGGACAAGGAGCCGAAGGTTATGGCCAAAATACTAGCACGGGTCCACCGAACCACCGAATCAGGGTCATGCAAAAATCTAACGACATCCCCGAGGTACCGACGAACCATAGAAAATGCCCCGAAGTGCACCACGCCGCTGGCATCGGAAAGGGCTTCCCGTAATGGTGAATCGCACGTGGAACGGACACGGAGCCGAAGGTTATGGCCAAAATACTAGCATGGGTCAACCGAACCACCGAATGGGGTCATACACAAATCCAACGACATCCTTGAGGTACCGACAAACCACAAAAATCCCGAGAAGTGCACCACGCCGCTGGCATCGGAAAGGGCTTTCGGAATGGTGAACGGCACGTGGAAATGTACACGGAGCCGAAGGTTATGGCCAAAATACTAGCACGGGTCCACCGAACCACGAATAGGGTCATGCACAAACCAACGACATCCCCGAGGTACCGACGAACCACGTAAAATCCCCGAGAAGTGCACCACGCCGCTGGCATCGTAAAGGGATTTTAATGGTGAATCGTATGTGGAACGGACACGGAGCCGAAGGTTATGGCCAAAATACTAGCACGGGTCCACCGAACCACCGAATCAGGGTCATGCACAAATCCAACGACATCCCCGAGGTACCGACGAACCACATAAAATCCCCGAGAAGTGCACCACGCCGTTGGCATCGGAAAGGGCTTTCCGCACGGTGAATCGCACGTGGAACGGACACGGAACTGAAGGTTATGGCCAAAATACTAGCACGGGTCCACCGAACCACCGAATGGGGTCATGCACAAATCCAACGACATCCCCGAGGTACCGACGAACCACAGAAAATCCCTGAGAAGTGCACCACACCGCTGGGATCGGAAAGGAATTTCCAGAATGGTGAACTTCACGTGGAACGGACACGGGAGCCGAAGGTTATGGCCAAAATACAAGCACGGGTCCACCGAACCACCGAATGGGGTCATGCACAAATCCAACGACATCCCCGAGGTACCGACAAACCATAGAAAATTCCCGAGAAGTGCACCACACCGTTGGTATCGGAAAGGGCTTTCCAGAATGGTGAATCGCACGGAACGGACACGGAGCCGAAGGTTATGGCCAAAATACTTGCACGGGTCCATCGAACCACCGAATGGGGTCATGCACAATCCAACGACATCCCCGAGGTACCGACCAACCACGTAAAATCTTCGAGAAGTGCACCACGCCGCTGGCATCGGAAAGGATTTCTAGAAAGGTGAATCGCACGTGGAAAGGACACGGAAGCCGAAGGTTATGGCCAAAATACTAGCACGGGTCCACCGAACCACCGAATCAGGTCATGCACAAATCCAACGACATCCCCGAGGTACCGACGAACCACGTAAAATCTTCGAGAAGTGCACCACGCCGCTGGCATCGGAAAGGATTTCTAGAAAGGTGAATCGCACGTGGAAAGGACACGGAAGCCGAAGGTTATGGCCAAAATACTAGCACGGGTCCACCGAACCACCGAATCAGGGTCATGCACAAATCCAACGACATCCCCGAGGTACCGATTTAACCACGTAAAATCCCCGAGAAGTGCACCACGCCGTTGGCATCGGAAAGGAATTTCGTAATGGTGAATCGCACGTGGAACGGACACGGGAGCCAAAGGTTATGGCCAAAATACTTGCACGGGTCCATCGAACCACCGAATGGGGTCATGCACAAATCCAACGACATCCCCGAGGTATCGACGAACCACGTAAAATCTTCGAGAAGTGCACCATGCCCGTTGGCATCGGAAAGGATTTCTAGAAAGGTGAATCGCGACGTGGAAAGGACACGGAAGCCGAAGGTTATGGCCAAAATACTAGCACGGGTCCACCGAACCACCGAATAGGGTCATGCACAAATCCAACGACATCCCCGAGGTACCGACGAACCACAGAAAATCCCTGAGAAGTGCACCACACCGCTGGCATCGGAAAGGGATTTCCAGAATGGTGAACTTCACGTGGAACGGACACTAGAGCCGAAGGTTATGGCCAAAATACTAGCACGGGTCCACCGAACCACCGAATGGGGTCATGCACATATCCAACGACATCCCCGAGCTACCGACGAACCATAGAAAATCCCCGAGAAGTGCACCACACCGTTGGTATCGGAAAGGGCTTTCCAGAATGGTGAACTGCATGTGGAACGGACACGGGAGCCAAAGGTTATGGCCAAAATACTAGCATGGGTCCATCGAACCACCGAATAGGGTCATGCAAAAATCTAACGACATCCTTGAGGTACCGACGAACCACAGAAAATCCCCAAGAAGTGCACCACGCCATTGGCATCGGAAAGGATTTTAATGGTGAATCGCACATGGAACGGACACGGAGCCGAAGGTTATGTCCAAAATACTAGCATGGTTCAACCGAACCACCGAACGGGTCATACACAAATCCAACGACATTCTTGAGGTACCGACAAACCACAGAAAATCCCCGAGAAGTGCACAACACCGCTGGCATCGGAAAGGGCTTTTCGTAATGGTGAACAAAGACTTGGAACGGACACAGGAGCCGAAGGTTATGGCCAAAATACAAGCACGGGTCCACCGAACCACCGAATGGTGTCATGCACAAATCCAACGACATCCCCGAGGTACCGATGAACCACATAAAATCCCCGAGAAGTGCACCACGCCGTTGGCATCGGAAAGGGCTTTCCAGAATGGTGAACTAAACGTGGAACGGACACGGGAGCCGAAGGTTATGGCCAAAATACTAGCACGGGTCCACCAAACCACCGAATGGGGTCATGCACAAATCCAATGACATACCCGAGGTACCGACGAACCAAAGAAAATCCCCGAGAAGTGCACCAGGCTGTTGGCATCGGAAAGGGCTTTCCAGAATGGTGAACTGCACGTGGGACGGACACGGGAGCCGAAGGTTATGGCCAAAATACTAGCACGGGTCCACCGAACCACCGAATGGGTTCATGCACAAATCCAGTGACATCCCTGAGGTACCGACGAACCATAGAAAATCCCCGAGAAGTGCACCACGCC
This sequence comes from Gentiana macrophylla, assembly GCA_026214975.1. Classification (NCBI taxonomy): domain Eukaryota; kingdom Viridiplantae; phylum Streptophyta; class Magnoliopsida; order Gentianales; family Gentianaceae; genus Gentiana; species Gentiana macrophylla. The sequence goes on from JAOBSW010001050.1 coordinate 11,159, forward strand.
GTTGGTATCGGAAATGGCTTTCTGAATAGTGAATCGCACATGGAACGGATGGGGAGCCGAAGGTTATGGCCAAAATACTAACACGGGTCCACCGAACCACCGAATGGGTTCATTCAAAAATACAACGACATCCTCGAGATCCCGACGAAACACGTAAAAGGGCTTTCCAGAATGGTGAACTACACGTGGAACGGACAAGGGAGCCGAAGGTTATGGCCAAAATACTAGCACGGGTCCACCTAACCACCGAATAGGGTCATGCACAAATCCAACGACATCCCCGAGGTACCGACGAACCACAGAAAATCCCCGAGAAGTGCACCACGCCATTGGCATCGGAAAGGGCTTTCCAGAATGGTGACCTGCACGTGGAACGGACACGGGAGCCGAAGGTTATGGCCAAAATACAAGCACGGGTCCACCGAACCACCGAATCAGGGTCATGCACAAATCCAACGACATCCCCGAGGTACCCGACGAACCACAGAAAATCCCGAGAAGTGCACCACACCGCCGGGATCGGAAAGGGATTTCCAGAATGGTGAACTTCATGTGGAACGGACACGGGAGCCGAAGGTTATGGCCAAAATACAAGCACGGGTCCACCGAACCACCGAATGGGGTCATGCACAAATCCAACGACATCCCCGAGGTACGAAAAACCATAGAAAATTCCCGAGAAGTGCACCACACCGCTGGTATCGGAAAGGGCTTTCGAATGGTGAATCGCACGTGGAACGGACACGGGAGCCAAAGGTTATGGCGAAAATACTAGCACGGGTCCATCGAACCACCGAATAGGGTCATGCAAAAATCTAACGACATCCCTGAGGTACCGATGAACCACAGAAAATCCCCAATAAGTGCACCACGACGCTGGCATCGGAAAGGGCTTTCGGAATGGTGAATCGCACGTGGAACGGACACGGAGCCGAAGGTTATGGCTAAAATACTAGCATGGGTCAACCGAACCACCGAACGGGTCATACACAAACCAACGACATCCTTGAGGTACCGAAAAACCACGTAAAATCCCGAGAAGTGCACCACGCCGTTGGCATCGGAAAGGACTTTCTAGAATGGTGAACTGCACGTGGAACGGACACGGGAGCCGAAGGTTATGGCCAAAATACAAGCACGGGTCCACCGAAGCACCGAATGGGGTCATGCACAAATCCAACGGCATCCCCGAGGTACCGACGAACCACAGAAAATCCCCAAGAAGTGCACCACGCCGTTGGCATCGGAAAGGGCTTTCCAGAATGGTGAACTACACATGGAACGGACACGGGAGCCGAAGGTTATGGCCAAAATACTAGCACGGGTCCACCGAACCACCGAATAGGGTCATGCACAAATCCAACGACATCCCCGAGGTACCGACGAACCACAGAAAATCCCCGAGAAGTGCACCACGCCGTTGGCATCGGAAAGGGCTTTCCAGAATGGTGAACTGCACGGGAATGCATACAGGAGCCGAAGGTTATGGCCAAAATACTAGCACGGGTCCATCGAACCACCGAATGGGGTCATGCACAAATCCAACGACATCCCCGAGGTACCGACGAACCATAGAAAATCTTCGAGAAGTGCACCACGCTGTTGGCATCGGAAAGGGATTTTTAGAATGGTGAACTGCACGTGGAACGGACACGGGAGCCGAAGGTTATGGCCAAAATACTAGCACGGGTCCACCGAACCACCGAATAGGGTCATGCACAAATCCAACGACATCTCGAGGTATCGACGAACCACAGAAAATCTCCGAGAAGTGCACCACGCCGTTGGCATCGGAAAGGATTTTAATGGTGAACTACACGTGGAACGGACACGGGAGCCGAAGGTTATGGCCAAAATACTAGCACGGGTCCACCGAACCACCGAATAGGGTCATGCACAAATCCAACGACATCCCCGAGGTACCGACGAACCACAAAAAATCCCGAGAAGTGCACCACGCCGTTGGCATCGGAAAGGGCTTTCCAGAATGGTGAACTACACGTGGAACGGACACGGGAGCCGAAGGTTATGGCCAAAATACTAGCACGGGTCCACCGAACCACCGAATGGGGTCATGCACAAATCCAACGACATCCCCGAGGTACCGACGAACCACATAAAATCCCCGAGAAGTGCACCACGCCGTTGGCATCGGAAAGGGCTTTCTAGAATGGTGAACTGCACGTGGAACGGACACGGGAGCCGAAGGTTATGGCCAAAATACTAGCACGGGTCCACCGAACCACCGAATAGGGTCATGCACAAATCCAACGACATCCCCGAGGTACCGACGAACCACAGAAAATCCCCGAGAAGTGCACCACACCGCTGGGATCGGAAAGGGATTTCCAGAATGGTGAACTTCACGTGGAACGGACACGGGAGCCGAAGGTTATGGCCAAAATACAAGCACGGGTCCACCGAACCACCGAATGGGGTCATGCACAAATCCAACGACATCCCCGAGGTACCGACAAACCATAGAAAATTCCCGAGAAGTGCACCACACCGTTGGTATCGGAAAGGGCTTTCGTAATGGTGAATCGCACGCGGAACGGACACGGAGCCAAAGGTTATGGCGAAAATACTAGCACGGGTCCATCGAACCACCGAATAGGGTCATGCAAAAATCTAACGACATCCCCGAGGTACCGATGAACCACAGAAAATCCCAAGAAGTGCACCACGCCGCTGGCATCGAAAAGGGCTTTCGAATGGTGAATCGCACGTGGAACGGACACGGGAGCCGAAGGTTATGGCTAAAATACTAGCATGGGTCAACCGAACCACCGAATGGGGTCATACACAAATCCAACGACATCCTTGAGGTACCGAAAAACCACAGAAAATCCCCGAGAAGTGCACCACGCCGCTGGCATCGGAAAGGGCTTTCGGAATGGTGAATCGCACGTGGGAACAGACACGGAGCCGAAGGTTATGGCCAAAATACTAGCACGGGTCCATCGAACCACCGAATGGGGTCATGCACAAACCAACGACATCCCCGAGGTACCGATTTAACCACAAAAATCTTCGAGAAGTGCACCACGCCGTTGGCATCGGAAAGGGCTTTCTAGAATGGTGAATCGCACGCGGAACGGACACGGAGCCGAAGGTTATTGCCAAAATACTAGCACGGTTCCACCGAACCACCGAATAGGGTCATGCACAAATCCAACGACATCTCGAGGTATCGACGAACCACGAAAATCTCCGAGAAGTGCACCACGCCGTTGGCATCGAGAAAGGATTTCGAATGGTGAACTACACATGGAACGGACACGGAGCCGAAGGTTATGGCCAAAATACTAGCACGGGTCCACCGAACCACCGAATAGGGTCATGCACAAATCCAACGACATCCCCGAGGTACCGGCGAACCACGTAAAAATCCCGAGAAGTGCACCACGCCGCTGGCATCGGAAAGGGCTTTCGAATGGTGAACGCACGTGGAACGGACACAGAGCCGAAGGTTATGGCCAAAATACTAGCACGGGTCCATCGAACCACCGAATGGGGTCATGCACAAATCCAACGACATCCCTGAGGTACCGACGAACCACAAAAAATCTTCGAGAAGTGCACCACGCCGTTGGCATCGGAAAGGGCTTTCTAGAATGGTGAACTGCACGTGGAACGGACACGGGAGCCGAAGGTTATTGCCAAAATACTAGCACGGTTCCACCGAACCACCGAATAGGGTCATGCACAAATCCAACGACATCTCGAGGTATCGACGAACCACAGAAAATCTCCGAGAAGTGCACCACGCCGTTGGCATCAGAAAGGGATTTCCAGAATGGTGAACTACACATGGAACGGACACGGGAGCCGAAGGTTATGGCCAAAATACTAGCACGGGTCCACCGAACCACCGAATAGGGTCATGCACAAATCCAACGACATCCCCGAGGTACCGATTTAACCACGTAAAATCCCGAGAAGTGCACCACGCCGTTGGCATCGGAAAGGGCTTTCCAGAATGGTGAACTACACATGGAACGGACACGGGAGCCGAAGGTTATGGCCAAAATACTAGCACGGGTCCACCGAACCACCGAATGGGGTCATGCACAAATCCAACGACATCCCCGAGGTACCGACGAACCACAAAAAATCCCGAGAAGTGCACCACGCCGTTGGCATCGGAAAGGGCTTTCCAGAATGGTGAACTGCACGTGGAACGGACACGGGAGCCGAAGGTTATGGCCAAAATACTAGCACGGGTCCACCGAACCACCGAATAGGGTCATGCACAAATCCAACGACATCCCCGAGGTACCGACGAACCACAGAAAATCCCCGAGAAGTGCACCACACCGCTGGCATCGGAAAGGGTTTTGAATGGTGAACTGCACGTGGAACGGACACGGGAGCCGAAGGTTATGGCCAAAATACTAGCACGGGTCCACCGAACCACCGAATGGGGTCATGCACAAATCCAACGACATCCCCGAGGTACCGACAAACCACAGAAAATCCCCGAGAAGTGCACCACGCCGTTGGCATCGGAAAGGGCTTTCCGAAATGGTGAATCGTGACGCGGAACGGACACGGAGCCAAAGGTTATGGCGAAAATACTAGCACGGGTCCATCGAACCACCGAATAGGGTCATGCAAAAATCTAACGACATCCCTGAGGTACCGATGAACCACAGAAAATCCCCAAGAAGTGCACCACGCCGTTGGCATCGAAAAGGGCTTTCCAGAATGGTGAACTGCACGTGGAACGGACACGGGAGCCGAAGGTTATGGCTAAAATACTAGCATGGGTCAACCGAACCACCGAATGGGGTCATACACAAATCCAACGACATCCTTGAGGTACCGAAAAACCACAGAAAATCCCCGAGAAGTGCACCACGCCGTTGGCATCGGAAAGGGCTTTCCAGAATGGTGAATCTGACGTGGAACGCATATCGGAGCCGAAGGTTATGGCCAAAATACTAGCACGGGTCCATCGAACCACCGAATGGGGTCATGCACAAATCCAACGACATCCCTGAGGTACCGACGAACCACAAAAAATCTTCGAGAAGTGCACCACGCCGTTGGCATCGGAAAGGGCTTTCTAGAATGGTGAACTGCACGTGGAACGGACACGGGAGCCGAAGGTTATTGCCAAAATACTAGCACGGTTCCACCGAACCACCGAATAGGGTCATGCACAAATCCAACGACATCTCGAGGTATCGATTTAACCACGTAAAATCTCCGAGAAGTGCACCACGCCGTTGGCATCGTAAAGGATTTCGAATGGTGAACTACACGTGGAACGGACACGGGAGCCGAAGGTTATGGCCAAAATACTAGCACGGGTCCACCGAACCACCGAATAGGGTCATGCACAAATCCAACGACATCCCCGAGGTACCGACGAACCACATAAAATCCCCGAGAAGTGCACCACGCCGTTGGCATCGGAAAGGGCTTTCCAGAATGGTGAACTACACGTGGAACGGACACGGGAGCCGAAGGTTATGGCCAAAATACTAGCACGGGTCCACCGAACCACCGAATAGGGTCATGCACAAATCCAACGACATCCCCGAGGTACCGACGAACCACAGAAAATCCCGAGAAGTGCACCACGCCGTTGGCATCGGAAAGGGCTTTCCAGAATGGTGAACTGCACGTGGAACGGACACGGGAGCCGAAGGTTATGGCCAAAATACTAGCACGGGTCCACCGAACCACCGAATAGGGTCATGCACAAATCCAACGACATCCCCGAGGTACCGACGAACCACAGAAAATCCCCTAGAAGTGCACCACACCGCTGGGATCGGAAAGGATTTCCAGAATGGTGAACTTCACGCGGAACGGACACGGGAGCCGAAGGTTATGGCCAAAATACAAGCACGGGTCCACCGAACCACCGAATGGGGTCATGCACAAATCCAACGACATCCCCGTGGTACCGACAAAACCACAGAAAATTCGAGAAGTGCACCACACCGCTGGTTTCGGAAAGGGCTTTCGAATGTTGAACCGCACGTGGAACGGACACGGAGCCAAAGGTTATGGCGAAAATACTAGCACGGGTCCAACGAACCACGAATCAGTGGTCATGCAAAAATCTAACGACATCCCCGAGGTACCGACGAACCACGTAAAATCCCCAAGAAGTGCACCACGCAATTGGCATCGGAAAGGGCTTTCGTAATGGTGAATCGCACGTGGACCGGACACGGAGCCGAAGGTTATGGCTAAAATACTAGCATGGGTCAACCGAACCACCGAATGGGGTCATACACAAATCCAACGACATCCTTGAGGTACCGAAAAACCACAGAAAATCCACGAGAAGTGCACCACGCCGTTGGCATCGGAAAGGACTTTCCAGAATGGTGAACTGCATGTGGAACGGACACGGGAGCCGAAGGTTATGGCCAAAATACAAGCACGGGTCCACCGAACCACCGAATGGGGTCATGCAGAAATCCAACGGCATCCCCGAGGTACCGACGAACCACAGAAAATCCTCAAGAAGTGCACCACGCCGTTGGCATCGGAAAGGGCTTTCGTAATGGTGAACTACACAAGGAACGGACACGGAGCCGAAGGTTATGGCCAAAATACTAGCACGGGTCCACCTAACCACCGAATAGGGTCATGCACAAATCCAACGACATCCCCGAGGTACCGACGAACCACATGCACCACGCCGTTGGCATCGGAAAGGGCTTTCCAGAATGGTGAACTGCACGTGGAACGGACATGGGAGCCGAAGGTTATGGCCAAAATACTAGCACGGGTCCACCGAACCACCGAATAGGGTCATGCAAAAATCTAACGACATCCCCGAGGTACCGACAAACCATAGAAAATCCCCGAGAAGTGCACCACGCCGTTGGCATCGGAAAGGGCTTTCCAGAATGGTGAACTGCACGTGGAACGGACACGGGAGCCGAAGGTTATGGCCAAAATACTAGCATGGGTCAACCGAACCACCGAATGGGGTCATACACAAATCCAACGACATCCTTGAGGTAATGACAAACCACAAAAATCCCCAAGAAGTGCACCACGCCGTTGGCATCGGAAAGGGCTTTCCAGAATGGTGAGCGGCACGTGGAACGGACACGGGAGCCGAAGGTTATGACCAAAATACTAACACGGGTCCACCGAACCACCGAATAGGGCCATACACAAATCCAACGACATCCCCGAGGTACCGACGAACCACAGAAAATCCCCGAGAAGTGCACCACGCCGTTGGCATTAGAAAGGGATTTCCAGAATGGTGAACTACACGTGGAACGGACACGGGAGCCGAAGGTTATGGCCAAAATACTAGCACGGGTCCACCGAACCACCGAATAGGGTCATGCACAAATCCAACGACATCCCCGAGGTACCGACGAACCACATAAAATCCCGAGAAGTGCACCACGCCGCTGGCATCGGAAAGGGCTTTCAGGATGGTGAATCGCACGTGGAACGGACACGGAGCCGAAGGTTATGGCCAAAATACTAGCACGGGTCCACCGAACGCCGAATCAGGGTCATGCACAAATCCAACGACATCCCCGAGGTACCGACGAACCACGAAAATCCTCGAGAAGTGCACCACACCGCTGGGATCGGAAAAGGATTTCGAGAATGGTGAATCGCGACGTGGAACGGACACGGAGCCGAAGGTTATGGCCAAAATACAAGCACGGGTCCACCGAACCACCGAATGGGGTCATGCACAAACCAACGGCATCCCCGAGGTACCGACGAACCACGAAAATCCCCAAGAAGTGCACCACGCCGTTGGCATCGGAAAGGGCTTTCGTAATGGTGAACTACACATGGAACGGACACGGAGCCGAAGGTTATGGCCAAAATACTAGCACGGGTCCACCTAACCACCGAATCAGGGTCATGCACAAATCCAACGACATCCCCGAGGTACCGATGAACCACGTAAAAATCCGAGAAGTGCACCACGCCGTTGGCATCGGAAAGGGCTTTCCAGAATGGTGAACTGCGCGTGGAACGGACACGGGAGCCGAAGGTTTTGGCCAAAATACTAGCACGGGTCCACCGAACCACCGAATAGGGTCATGCACAAATCCAACGACATCCCCGAGGTACCGACGAACCACAGAAAATCCCCGAGAAGTGCACCACGCCGTTGGCATCGGGAAGGGCTTTCCAGAATGGTGAACTGCACGTGGAACGGACACGAGAGCCGAAGGTTATGGCCAAAATACTAGCACGGGTCCACCTAACCACCGAATAGGGTCATGCACAAATCCAACGACATCCCCGAGGTACCGACGAACCACAGAAAATCCTCGAGAAGTGCACCACACCGTTGGCATCGGAAAGGACTTTCCAGAATGGTGAACTGCATGTGGAACGGACACGGGAGCCGAAGGTTATGGCCAAAATACAAGCACGGGTCCACCGAACCACCGAATGGGGTCATGCAGAAATCCAACGGCATCCCCGAGGTACCGACGAACCACAGAAAATCCCCAAGAAGTGCACCACGCCGTTGGCATCGAAAAGGGTTTTCCAGAATGGTGAACTACACATGGAACGGACACGGGAGCCGAAGGTTATGGCCAAAATACTAGTACGGGTCCACCGAACCACCGAATAGGGTCATGCACAAATCCTACGACATCCCCGAGGTACCGACGAACCACAGAAAATCCCGAGAAGTGCACCACGCCATTGGCATCGGAAAGGGCTTTCCAGAATGGTGAACTGCACGTGGAACGGACACGGGAGCCGAAGGTTATGGCCAAAATACTAGCACGGGTCCACCGAACCACCGAATTGGGTCATGCACAAATCCAACGACATCCCCGAGGTACCGACGAACCACAGAAAATCCCCGAGAAGTGCACCACACGCTGGGATCGGAAAGGATTTCCAGAATGGTGAACTGCACGTGGAACGGACACGGGAGCCGAAGGTTATGGCCAAAATACAAGCACGGGTCCACCGAACCACCGAATGGGGTCATGCACAAATCCAACGACATCCCCGAGGTACCGACAAACCACAGAAAATCCCCGAGAAGTGCACCACACCGTTGGTATCGGAAAGGGCTTTCCAGAATGGTGAACTGCACGTGGAACGGACACGGGAGCCAAAGGTTATGGCGAAAATACTAGCACGGGTCCATCGAACCACCGAATAGGGTCATGCAAAAATCTAACGACATCCCTGAGGTACCGATGAACCACAGAAAATCCCCAAGAAGTGCACCACGCCGTTGGCATCGAAAAGGGCTTTCCAGAATGGTGAACTGCTCGTGGAACGGACACGGGAGCCGAAGGTTATGGCTAAAATACTAGCATGGGTCAACCGAACCACCGAATGGGGTCATACACAAATCCAACGACATCCTTGAGGTACCGAAAAACCACAGAAAATCCCCGAGAAGTGCACCACGCCGTTGGCATCGGAAAGGGCTTTCGAATGGTGAATCGCGACGCGTGGAATGTACACGGAGCCGAAGGTTATGGCCAAAATACTAGCACGGGTCCATCGAACCACCGAATGGGGTCATGCACAAATCCAACGACATCCCCGAGGTACCGACGAACCACAGAAAATCTTCGAGAAGTGCACCACGCCGTTGGCATCGGAAAGGGCTTTCTAGAATGGTGAACTGCACGTGGAACGGACATGGGAGCCGAAGGTTATGGCCAAAATACTAGCACGGGTCCACCGAACCACCGAATAGGGTCATGCACAAATCCAATGACATCCCCGAGGTATCGACGAACCACAGAAAATCTCCGAGAATTGCACCACGCCGTTGGCATCAGAAAGGGATTTCCAGAATGGTGAACTGCACGTGGAACGGACAAGGGAGCCGAAGGTTATGGCCAAAATACTAGCACGGGTCCCCCGAACCACCGAATAGGGTCATGCACAAATCCTACGACATCCCCGAGGTACCGACGAACCACAGAAAATCCCCGAGAAGTGCACCACGCCGTTGGCATCGGGAAGGGCTTTCCAGAATGGTGAACTGCCCGTGGAACGGACACGAGAGCCGAAGGTTATGGCCAAAATACTAGCACGGGTCCACCGAACCACCGAATAGGGTCATGCACAAATCCAACGACATCCCCGAGGTACCGACGAACCTCAGAAAATCCCTGAGAAGTGCACCACACCACTGGGATCGGAAAGGGATTCCCAGAATGGTGAACTTCATGTGGAACGGACACGGGAGCCGTAGGTTATGGCCAAAATACAAGCACGGGTCCACCGAACCACCGAATGGGGTCATGCACAAATCCAACGACATCCCCGTGGTACCGACAAACCACGTAAAATTCCCGAGAAGTGCACCACACCGTTGGTTTCGGAAAGGGCTTTCGAATGTTGAATCGCACGTGGAACGGACACGGAGCCAAAGGTTATGGCGAAAATACTAGCACGGGTCCATCGAACCACCGAATAGGGTCATGCAAAAATCTAACGACATCCCCGAGGTACCGACGAACCACGTAAAAATCCCAAGAAGTGCACCACGCAATTGGCATCGGAAAGGGCTTTCGGAATGGTGAATCGCACGTGGACCGGACACGGAGCCGAAGGTTATGGCTAAAATACTAGCATGGGTCAACCGAACCACCGAATGGGGTCATACACAAATCCAACGACATCCTTGAGGTACCGAAAAACCACGTAAAAATCTCGAGAAGTGCACCACGCCGCTGGCATCGGAAAGGACTTTCCGAATGGTGAATCGCATGTGGAACGGACACGGAGCCGAAGGTTATGGCCAAAATACAAGCACGGGTCCACCGAACCACCGAATGGGGTCATCACGCAGAAATCAACGGCATCCCCGAGGTACCGATTTAACCACAGAAAATCCCCAAGAAGTGCACCACGCCGCGTTGGCATCGAAAAGGGTTTTCCGAATGGTGAACTACACATGGAACGGACACGGGAGCCGAAGGTTATGGCCAAAATACTAGTACGGGTCCACCGAACCACCGAATAGGGTCATGCACAAATCCTACGACATCCCCGAGGTACCGACGAACCACAGAAAATCCCCGAGAAGTGCACCACGCCGTTGGCATCGGGAAGGGCTTTCCAGAATGGTGAACTGCACGTGGAACGGACACGGGAGCCGAAGGTTATGGCCAAAATACTAGCACGGGTCCACCTAACCACCGAATAGGGTCATGCACAAATCCAACGACATCCCCGAGGTACCGACGAAACCACGAAAATCTCGAGAAGTGCACCACACCGCCGGGATCGGAAAAGGATTTCTGAATGGTGAACTTCACGTGGAACGGACACGGGAGCCGAAGGTTATGGCCAAAATACAAGCACGGGTCCACCGAACCACCGAATGGGGTCATGCACAAATCCAACGACATCCCCGAGGTACCGACAAAACATAGAAAATTCCCGAGAAGTGCACCACACCGTTGGTATCGGAAAGGGCTTTCCAGAATGGTGAACTGCACGTGGAACGGACACGGGAGCCAAAGGTTATGGCGAAAATACTAGCACGGGTCCATCGAACCACCGAATAGGGTCATGCAAAAATCTAACGACATCCCTGAGGTACCGATGAACCACAGAAAATCCCCAAGAAGTGCACCACGCCGTTGGCATCGGAAAGGGCTTTCGGAATGGTGAATCGCGACGTGGAACGGACACGGAGCCGAAGGTTATGGCTAAAATACTAGCATGGGTCAACCAACCACCGAACGGGTCATACACAAATCCAACGACATCCTTGAGGTACCGAAAAACCACGTAAAAATCCCGAGAAGTGCACCACGCCGTTGGCATCGAAATGACTTTCTAGAATGGTGAATCGCACGTGGAACGGACAAGGGAGCCGAAGGTTATGGCCAAAATAGAAGCACGGGTCCACGAAGCACCGAATGGGGTCATGCACAAATCCAACGGCATCCCCGAGGTACCGACGAACCACAGAAAATCCCCAAGAAGTGCACCACGCCGTTGGCATCGGAAAGGGCTTTCCAGAATGGTGAACTACACAAGGAACGGACACGGGAGCCGAAGGTTATGGCCAAAATACTAGCACGGGTCCACCGAACCACCGAATAAGGTCATGCACAAATCCTACGACATCCCCGAGGTACCGACGAACCACAGAAAATCCCCGAGAAGTGCACCACGCCGTTGGCATCGGGAAGGGCTTTCCAGAATGGTGAACTGCACGTGGAACGGACACGAGAGCCGAAGGTTATGGCCAAAATACTAGCACGGGTCCACCTAACCACCGAATAGGGTCATGCATAAATCCAACGACATCCCCGAGGTACCGACGAACCACAGAAAATCCCTGAGAAGTGCACCACACCGCTGGGATCGGAAAGGGATTTCCTGAATGGTGAACTTCACGTGGAACGGACACGGGAGCCGAAGGTTATGGCCAAAATACAAGCACGGGTCCACCGAACCACCGAATGGGGTCATGCACAAATCCAACGACATCCCCGAGGTACCGACAAACCATAGAAAATTCCCGAGAAGTGCACCACACCGTTGGTATCGGAAAGGGCTTTCCAGAATGGTGAACTGCACGTGGAACGGACACGGGAGCCAAAGGTTATGGCGAAAATACTAGCACGGGTCCATCGAACCACCGAATAGGGTCATGCAAAAATCTAACGACATCCCTGAGGTACCGATGAACCACAGAAAATCCCCAAGAAGTGCACCACGCCGTTGGCATCGGAAAGGGATTTCCAGAATGGTGAACTGCACGTGGAACGGACACGGGAGCCGAAGGTTATGGCTAAAATACTAGCATGGGTCAACCGAACCACCGAACGGGGTCATACACAAATCCAATGACATCCTTGAGGTACCGAAAAACCACAGAAAATTCCCGAGAAGTGCACCACGCCGTTGGCATCGGAAATGACTTTCTAGAATGGTGAACTGCACGTGGAACGGACACGGGAGCCGAAGGTTATGGCCAAAATACAAGCACGGGTCCACCGAAGCACCGAATGGGGTCATGCACAAATCCAACGGCATCCCCGAGGTACCGACGAACCACAGAAAATCCTCAAGAAGTGCACCACGCCGTTGGCATCGGAAAGGGCTTTCCAGAATGGTGAACTACACAAGGAACGGACACGGGAGCCGAAGGTTATGGCCAAAATACTAGCACGGGTCCACCTAACCACCGAATAGGGTCATGCACAAATCCAACGACATCCCCGAGGTACCGACGAACCACAGAAAATCTCCGAGAAGTGCACCACGCCGTTGGCATCGGAAAGGGCTTTCCAGAATGGTGAACTGCACGTGGAACGGACACGGGAGCCGAAGGTTATGGCCAAAATACTAGCACGGGTCCATCGAACCACCGAATGGGGTCATGTACAAATCCAACGACATCCTGAGGTACCGACGAACCACAAAAATCTTGAGAAGTGCACCACGCCGTTGGCATCGGAAAGGGCTTTCTAGAATGGTGAATCGCACGTGGAACGGACATGGAGCCGAAGGTTATGGGCAAAATACTAGCACGGTTCCACCGAACCACGAATCAGGGTCATGCACAAATCCAACGACATCCCCGAGGTACAGCACGAACCACGTAAAATCCCGAGAAGTGCACCACGCCGTTGGCATCGGGAAGGGCTTTCGAATGGTGAATCGCACGTGGAACGGGCACGGAGCCGAAGGTTATGGCCAAAATACTAGCACGGGTCCACCGAACCACCGAATCAGGGTCATGCACAAATCCAACGACATCCCCGAGGTACCGATTTAACCTCGAAAATCCTCGAGAAGTGCACCACACCGCTGGGATCGGAAAGGATTCCCGAATGGTGAACTTCATGTGGAACGGACACGGAGCCGAAGGTTATGGCCAAAATACAAGCACGGGTCCACCGAAATGGGGTCATGCACAAATCCAACGACATCCCGTGGTACCGACAAACCATAGAAAATTCCCGAGAACTGCACCACACCGTTGGTTTCGGAAAGGGCTTTCCAGAATGTTGAACTGCACATGGAACGGACACGGGAGCCAAAGGTTATGGTGAAAATAAAAGCACGGGTCCATCAAACCACCGAATAGGGTCATGCAAAAATCTAACGACATCCCTGAGGTACCGACGAACCACAGAAAATCCCCAAGAAGTGCACCACGCAATTGGCATCGGAAAGGGCTTTCCAGAATGGTGAACTGCACGTGGAACGGACACGGGAGCCGAAGGTTATGGCTAAAATACTAGCATGGGTCAACCGAACCACCGAATGGGGTCATACACAAATCCAACGACATCCTTGAGGTACCGAAAAACACAGAAAATCCCGAGAAGTGCACCACGCCGTTGGCATCGGAAAGGACTTTTCGCAATGGTGAATCGCATGTGGAACGGACACGGAGCCGAAGGTTATGGCCAAAATACAAGCACGGGTCCACGAAGCACCGAATGGGGTCATGCACAAATCCAACGGCATCCCCGAGGTACCGATTTAACCACAGAAAATCCCCAAGAAGTGCACCACGCCGTTGGCATCGGAAAGGGCTTTCCAGAATGGTGAACTACACATGGAACGGACACGGGAGCCGAAGGTTATGGCCAAAATACTAGCACGGGTCCACCGAACCACCGAATGGGGTCATGCACAAATCCAACGACATCCCCGAGGTACCGACGAACCACAGAAAATCCCCGAGAAGTGCACCACGCCGTTGGCATCGGAAAGGGCTTTCCAGAATGGTGAACTGCACGTGGAACGGACACGGGAGCCGAAGGTTATGGCCAAAATACTAGCACGGGTCCACCGAACCACCGAATAGGGTCATGCACAAATCCAACGACATCCCCGAGGAACCGATGAACCACATAAAATCCCTGAGAAGTGCACCACACCGCTGGGATCGGAAAGGGATTTCCAGAATGGTGAACTTCACGTGGAACGGACACGGGAGCCGAAGGTTATAACCAAAATACAAGCACGGGTCCATCGAACCACCGAATGGGGTCATGCACAAATCCAACGACATCCCCGAGGTACCGACAAACCATAGAAAATTCCCGAGAAGTGCACCACACCGCTGGTATCGGAAAGGGCTTTCGAACGGTGAACCGCACGCGGAACGGACACGGAGCCAAAGGTTATGGCGAAAATACTAGCACGGGTCCATCGAACCACCGAATAGGGTCATGCAAAAATCTAACGACATCCCTGAGGTACCGATGAACCACAAAAAATCCCCAAGAAGTGCACCACGCCGTTGGCATCGGAAAGGGCTTTCCAGAATGGTGAACTGCACGTGGAACGGACACGGGAGCCGAAGGTTATGGCTAAAATACTAGCATGGGTCAACCGAACCACCGAATGGGGTCATACACAAATTCAACGACATCCTTGAGGTACCGAAAAACCACAGAAAATCCCCGAGAAGTGCACCACGCCGTTGGCATCGGAAAGGACTTTCTAGAATGGTGAACTGCTCGTGGAACGGACACGGGAGCCGAAGGTTATGGCCAAAATACAAGCACGGGTCCACCGACGCACCGAATGGGGTCATGCACAAATCCAACGGCATCCCCGAGGTACCGACGAACCACAGAAAATCCCCAAGAAGTGCACCACGCCGTTGGCATCGGAAAGGGCTTTCCAGAATGGTGAACTACACATGGAACGGACACGGGAGCCGAATATTATGGCCAAAATACTAGCACGGGTCCACCTAACCACCGAATAGGGTCATGCACAAATCCAACGACATCCCCGAGGTACCGACGAACCACAGAAAATCCCGAGAAGTGCACCACGCCGCTGGCATCGGAAAGGGCTTTCGGAATGGTGAATCGCACGTGGAACGGACACGGAGCCGAAGGTTATGGCCAAAATACTAGCACGGGTCCATCGAACCACCGAATCGGGTCATGCACAAATCCAACGACATCCCCGAGGTACCGATTTAACCACAAAATATCTTGAGAAGTGCACCACGCCGTTGGCATCGGAAAGGGCTTTCTAGAATGGTGAACTGCACGTGGAACGGACATGGGAGCCGAAGGTTATTGCCAAAATACTAGCACGCACGGTTCCACCGAACCACCGAATAGGGTCATGCACAAATCCAACGACATCCCCGAGGTACCGACGAACCACGTAAAATCTCCGAGAAGTGCACCACGCCGCTGGCATCGAAAGGATTTCGGAATGGTGAATCGCACGTGGAACGGACACGGAGCCGAAGGTTAAGGCCAAAATACTAGCACGGGTCCACCGAACCACCGAATAGGGTCATGCACAAATCCTACAACATCCCCGAGGTAACGACGAACCACAGAAAATCCCCGAGAAGTGCACCACGCCGTTGGCATCGGGAAGGGCTTTCCAGAATGGTGAACTGCACGTGGAACGGACATGGGAGCCGAAGGTTATGGCCAAAATACTAGCACGGTTCCACCGAACCACCGAATAGGGTCATGCACAAATCCAACGACATCGCCGAGGTACCGACGAACCACAAAATATCTCCGAGAAGTGCACCACGCCGTTGGCATTAGAAAGGGATTTCCAGAATGGTGGACTGCACGTGGAACGGACACGGGAGCCGAAGGTTATGGCCAAAATACTAGCACGGGTCCACCGAACCACCGAATAGGGTCATGCACAAATCCTACGACATCCCCGAGGTACCGATTTAACCACGTAAAATCCCCGAGAAGTGCACCACGCCGTTGGCATCGGGAAGGGCTTTCCAGAATGGTGAACTGCACGTGGAACGGACACGGGAGCCGAAGGTTATGGCCAAAATACTAGCACGGGTCCACCGAACCACCGAATAGGGTCATGCACAAATCCAACGACATCCCCGAGGTACCGACGAACCTCAGAAAATCCCTAAGAAGTGCACCACACCGCTGGGATCGGAAAGGGATTCCCAGAATGGTGAACTTCATGTGGAACGGACACGGGAGCCGAAGGTTATGGCTAAAATACAAGCACGGGTCCACCGAAACACCGAATGGGGTCATGCACAAATCCAACGACATCCCCGAGGTACCGACAAACCATAGAAAATTCCCGAGAAGTGCACCACACCGTTGGTTTCGGAAAGGGCTTTCCAGAATGTTGAACTGCACGTGGAACGGACACGGGAGCCAAAGGTTATGGCGAAAATACTAGCACGGGTCCATCGAACCACCGAATAGGGTCATGCAAAAATCTAACGACATCCCTGAGGTACCGACGAACCACAGAAAATCCCCAAGAAGTCAACCACGCAATTGGCATCGGAAAGGGCTTTCCAGAATGGTGAACTGCACGTGGAACGGACACGGGAGCCGAAGGTTATGGCTAAAATACTAGCAAGGGTCAACCGAACCACCGAATGGGGTCATACACAAATCCAACGACATCCTTGAGGTACCGAAAAACCACAGAAAATCCCCGAGAAGTGCACCACGCCGTTGGCATCAGAAAGGACTTTCCAGAATGGTGAACTGCATGAGGAACGGACACGGGAGCCGAAGTTTATGGCCAAAATACAAGCACGGGTCCACCGAACCACCGAATGGGGTCATGCACAAATCCAACGGCATCCCCGAGGTACCGACGAACCACAGAAAATCCCCGAGAAGTGCACCACGCCGTTGGCATCGGAAAGGGCTTTCCAGAATGGTGAACTACACGTGGAACGGACACGGGAGCCGAAGGTTATGGCCAAAATACTAGCACGGGTCCACCGAACCACCGAATAGGGTCATGCACAAATCCAACGACATCCCCGATGTACCGACGAACCACAGAAAATCCCCGAGAAGTGCACCACGCTGTTGGCATCGGAAAGGTCTTTCCAGAATGGTGAACTGCACGTGGAACGGACACGGGAGCCGAGTGTTATGGCCAAAATACTAGCATGGGTCCACCGAACCACCGAATAGGGTCATGCACAAATCCAACGACATCCCTAAGGTACCGACGAACCACAGAAAATCCCCGAGAAGTGCACCACGCCGTTGGCATCGGAAAGGGATTTCCAGAATGGTGAACTGCACGTGGAACGGACACGTGAGCCGAAGGTTATGGCCAAAATACTTGCACGGGTCCATCGAACCACCGAATAGGGTCATGCACAAATCCAACGACATCCCCGAGGTACCGATGAACCACAGAAAATCTTCGAGAAGTGCACCACGCCGTTGGCATCGGAAAGGATTTCTAGAAAGGTGAACTGCACGTGGAAAGGAAACGGGAGCCGAAGGTTATGGCCAAAATACTAGCACGAGTCCACCGAACCACCGAATAGGGTCATGCACAAATCCAACGACATCCCTGAGGTACCGACGAACCACAGAAAATCCGAGAAGTGCACCATACCGCTGGCATCGGAAAGGGATTTCCAGAATGGTGAACTTCACGTGGAACGGACACTGGAGCCGAAGGTTATGGCCAAAATACTAGCACGGGTCCCGAACCATCGAATAGGGTCATGCACAAATCCAACGACATCCCTGAGGTACCGACGAACCATAGAAAATCCCCGAGAAGTGCACCACACCGTTGGTATCGGAAAGGGCTTTCCAGAATGGTGAACTGCACGTGGAACGGACACGGGAGCCAAAGGTTATGGTTAAAATACTAGCATGGGTCCATCGAACCACCGAATAGGGTCATGCAAAATCTAACGACATCCCTGAGGTACCAACGAACCACAGAAAATCCCCAAGAAGTGCACCACGCCATTGACATCGGAAAGGGATTTCCAAAATGGTGAACTGCACGTGGAACGGACACGGGAGCCGAAGGTTATGGCCAAAATACTAGCATGGGTCAACTGAACCACCGAATGGGGTCATACACAAATCCAACGACATCCTTGAGGTACCGACAAACCACAGAAAATCCCCGAGAAGTGCACCACGCCGTTGGCATCGGAAAGGGCTTACCAGAATGGTGAACTGCACGTGGAACGGACACGGGAGCCGAAGGTTATGGCCAAAATACAAGCACGGGTCCACCGAACCACCGAATGGTGTCATGTACAAATCCAACGACATCCCCGAGAAGTGCACCACGCCGTTGGCATCAGAAAGGGCTTTCCAGAATGGTGAACTAAACGTGGAACGGACACGGGAGCCGAAGGTTATTGCCAAAATACTAGCACGGGTCCACCAAACCACCGAATGGGGTCATGCACAAATCCAATGACATACCTGAGGAACCGACGAACCACAGAAAATCCTTGAGAAGTGCACCACGCTGTTGGCATCGGAAAGGGCTTTCCAGAATGGTGAACTGCACGTGGAACGGACACGGGAGTCGAAAGTTGTGGCCAAAATACAAGCACGGGTCCACCAAACCACCGAATGGGGTCATGCACAAATCCAACGACATCCCTGAGGTACCGACGAACCACAGAAAATCCCCGAGATGTGCACCACGCCGTTGGCATCGGAAAGGGCTTTCAGTTGGTGAATCGCACGTGGGACGGACACGGAGAGCGAAGGTTATGGCCAAAATACTAGCACGGGTCCACCGAACCACCGAATGGGGTCATGCACAAATCCAATGACATCTCCGAGGTACCGACGAACCACAGAAAATCCCCGAGAAGTGCACCACGCTGTTGGCATCGGAAATGGCTTTCCTGAATGGTGAACTGCACGTGGAACGGACAGGGGAGCCGAAGGTTATGGCCAAAGTACTAACACGGGTCCACCGAACCACCGAATGGGGTCATGCACAAATCCAACGACATCCCCGAGGTACCGACGAACCACGAAAATCCCGAGAAGTGCACCACGCCATTGGCATCGAAAGGGCTTTCGAATGGTGAATCGCGCGTGGGGACGTACACGGAGCCGAAGGTTATGGCCAAAATACTAGCACGGGTCCCGAACCACCGAATCAGGGTCATGCACAAATCCAACGACATCCCCGAGGTACCGGATTTACCTCGGAAAATCCCCGAGAAGTGCACCACACCACCGGGATCGGAAAGGATTCCCAGAATGGTGAACTTCATGTGGAACGGACACGGGAGCCGAAGGTTATGGCCAAAATACAAGCACGGGTCCACCGAACCACCGAATGGGGTCATGCACAAATCCAACGACATCCCCGTGGTACCGACAAACCATAGAAAATTCCCGAGAAGTGCACCACACCATTGGTTTCGGAAAGGGCTTTCCGGAATGTTGAACTGCACGTGGAACGGACACGGGAGCCAAAGGTTATGGCGAAAATACTAGCACGGGTCCATCGAACCACCGAATAGGGTCATGCAAAAATGTAACGACATCCCTGAGGTACCGACGAACCACAGAAAATCCCCAAGAAGTGCACCACGCAATTGGCATCGGAAAGGGCTTTCCAGAATGGTGAATTGCACGTGGAACGGACACGGGAGCCGAAGGTTATGGCTAAAATACTAGCATGGGTCAACCGAACCACCGAACGGGTCATACACAAATCCAACGACATTCTTGAGGTACCGAAAAACCACAGAAAATCCCCTCGAAGTGCACCACGCCGTTGGCATCGGAAAGGACTTTCGAATGGTGAATCGCATGTGGAACGGACACGGGAGCCGAAGGTTATGGCCAAAATACTAGCACGGGTCCACCGAACCACCGAATGGGGTCATGCACAAATCCAATGACATCCCCGAGGTACCGACGAACCACAGAAAATCCCCAAGAAGTGCACCACGCCGTTGGCATCGGAAAGGGCTTTCCAGAATGGTGAACTTCACATGGAACGGACACGGGAGCCGAAGGTTATGGCCAAAATACTAGCACGGGTCCACCGAACCACCGGTCAGGGTCATGCACAAATCCAACGACATCCCCGAGGTACCGATTTAACCACGTAAAATCCCGAGAAGTGCACCACGCCGTTGGCATCGGAAAGGGCTTTCCAGAATGGTGAACTGCACGTGGAACGGACACGGGAGCCGAAGGTCATGGCCAAAATACTAGCACGGGTCCACCGAACCACCGAATAGGGTCATGCAAAATCCAACGACATCCCCGAGGTACCCCGACGAACCACAGAAAATCCTCGAGAAGTGCACCACACACCGGGATCGGAAAAAGGATTTCGAATGGTGAACTGCACGTGGAACGGACACGGGAGCCGAAGGTTATGGCCAAAATACAAGCACGGGTCCACCGAACCACCGAATGGGGTCATGCACAAATCCAACGACATCCCCGAGGTACCGACAAACCATAGAAAATTCCCGAGAAGTGCACCACACCGTTGGTATCGGAAAGGGCTTTCCAGAATGGTGAACTGCACGTGGAACGGACACGGGAGCCGAAGGTTATGGCCAAAATACTAGCACGGGTCCACCGAACCACCGAATGGGGTCATGCACAAATCCAATGACATCCCCGAGGTACCGACGAACCACAGAAAATCCCGAGAAGTGCACCACGCTGTTGGCATCGGAAATGGCTTTCCTGAATGGTGAACTGCACGTGGAACGGACAGGGGAGCCGAAGGTTATGGCCAAAATACTAACACGGGTCCACCGAACCACCGAATGGGGTCATGCACAAATCCAACGACATCCCCGAGGTACCGACGAACCACAGAAAATCCCCGAGAAGTGCACCACGCCATTGGCATCAGAAAGGGCTTTCCAGAATGGTGAACTGCACGTGGGACAGACACGGGAGCCGAAGGTTATGGCCAAAATACTAGCATGGGTCCACCGAACCACCGAATGGGGTCATGCACAAATCCAATGACATCCCTGAAGTACCGACGAACCACAGAAAATCCCCGAGAAGTGCACCACGCCGTTGGCATCGGAAATGGCTTTCCTGAATGGTGAACTGCACATGGAACGGACAGGGGAGCCGAAGGTTATGGCCAATTTGCTAACACGGGTCCACCGAACCACCGAATGGGTTCATGCAAAAATACGACATCCTCGAGATACCGAAAAACCACAGAAAATCCCCGAGAAGTGCACCACGCGTTGGCATCGGAAAGGACTTTCCAGAATGGTGAACTGCACGTGGAACGGACACGGGAGCCGAAGGTTATGGCCAAAATACAAGCACGGGTCCACCGAACCACCGAATGGGGTCATGCACAAATCCAACGTCATCCCCGAGGTACCGACGAACCACAGAAAATCCCCAAGAAGTGCACCACGCCGTTGGCATCGGAAAGGGCTTTCCAGAATGGTGAACTACACATGGAACGGACACGGGAGCCGAAGGTTATGGCCAAAATACTAGCACGGGTCCACCTAACCACCGAATAGGGTCATGCACAAATCCAACGACATCCCCGAGGTACCGACGAACCACAGAAAATCCCCGAGAAGTGCACTGTTTAGGGTCAAATTGTATGATTTTTAACGATATATTTTCTATCAATTTCCCCCATATATGGATGTTTTCCATAGAAATCGAGCGTTATATTGAAATATTGAGTAAATGATGTTTTTAAGAGTTAAATTGCAAAACGTAACGAATTATGTGCTTAAATGATGAATTTATATTATTTTGGAATTATGTTACGCTTTGGTATGTTTGATCCTCTTGTAGATACTCATTGATGATGGAAAAGATGATTTTAGAGAGCTAAATTCGAAGTTGGAAAGAGCTAAAGAGATTTATGGAAGATTGGAAGATTAAGGAAAGAAATCAAGTTTGTGATCTCAACTAGATCAAGGCGTCCAAAGAAGTGAACTGGCGTCCACTGGAGCGAAATCAGATCAGAGAGTTCAGAAACTTACCGGACGGGCGTCCAGAGGAAGTGGACGGGCGTCCAAGGCTTGAATGATCACCCCATGTGCTTAGCTTGTAAAAAATAAATATCTTGGTTATTTTCTGGGAATATTCCAAGCATATTCCCTTGGATATTTATTTGATAAAAAAATAAATATCTTGGATATTTTCTGGGAATATTCCAAGCATATTCCCTTGGATATTTATTTGATCACAAAATAAATATCTTGGATATTTTCTCACCAAACTTGGAGCCCAAGGCCAATCCAAATAATATGTTTTGAGTACTAAAAGATGGATTTTTGAGGAAAAGAAGAAGATGCCACGAGTTTACGAGATCAACGGATCAATATTTTCCAACGCACTTCTACCGTAACCTGTTTTCGATGGAAATTTGACCCGACTTAGAGGCATTTTCAGGGGACGAGGTCTTGATGAAAATTGTAGATACTGAAATGAGCTTTCCAACGCATTTTGAATCACGTCAATCGGAGGTCTACAACTCAAGTTATGATTTTATTTCCGAACAGCCGAAAAAACGGACGAACCGGGATATTTATTTGTTACTCCAAGCCTCCATAACAAACTCATCATTACCTTCCAAGCCTCCCTAACAACCTCCTAGCCTCCCTCAAATGACACCTCCCTTATATAATATCTCTCATGGAGAGAACAAAAAAAAAACAACATAAGACATTACACATATTCTTGAGAGAGCGGCCATGACTTTGAGCTTGAAGGCGGTCACCCGAGCCTTGTGCTCGGGTGATCCGAAGTTAGATTAGGTTATTATTATTATTATTATTTTTTGTTTTTCGTTTCTTCTATGAGGAATAATATTTGAGGCAGCCATGATCGAGCTATGTGAAGCTTTTTCCAACTGCAACTTTTATTTCTTTTCATGGATGATCTTGTAAGTTTTGTTTTGAATTGTTTATTTTCTATGTTTATACGTATCTTGCATATAAATCGAGAGATGATTGCATGATTTGATACTACCGTATGACGAGAGTCGGTGTAGACTAGATCACCAGAGGAAAGACTAGATCTTTAACCTATAAATAACGAGAGTTCAGAGGTTAAATATCTAGGTTTACTGAGAGAGCCACAATTTGATTAATTCGTTGCAAGATTATCTTAGATTGAAATTGAGGGATATCACCGTTACCGGAAAGATGGGATTTTTCATGTGTTTATTTCATTACGTTGTTCTTGTTTTCTTTCATGTTTTGTATGCCGTATGTTAATCGAATTTAGATAACGAGAGTTGATAGATTCGTTAGATTGCCATGAGAGAGATTAGCGTTTATTAGTTAAGACCGGGAGGTAAACTAATTAAGGCGTGATAAATCGAGAGAGGAATGTTGTTAGATTAGGATTTCATCCGTATCTTTGATTTGTATCGATATTAGTTAAGACCGGGAGGTAAACTAATTAAGGCGTGATAAATCGAGAGAGGAAACGCTTCTTTAGATAAGATAATAATCCAAGATAACTTGTGAATGAATGTTTGTCTATCTTATTTCTTTCGGTGGGGTGATGGTTGTTGGAAATTGGTTGATCATTGTTTGTTCATGTTTGTTCAGTGTTAGTTAGTTTTACCGTTTTCCTAGATGTAGTTTTATTTATGTTTGTCCGCAATTATCTTTCCTGGCTTTGGTGACAATCCTCCTCTGTCCATTTTTTTTTTGTTTTAGTTTTGAGTTAGAAGAATTAATCGAACTAGATTTAATGAGCCCGATTCTCTCAGGATCGACCTCATACTCGAACGCACTACCTACGATTGACCCGATCCAATGTCGGTTAAAAAGTGAGTTTTGCATTAGGTTTTCGAGTTTTATAAATTTTATTTTGATAGTAGCGTAAACGCTTATCAAAAGTGGCGCCGTTGCCGGGAATCGGTGTTTTGTTGAATTTAGTTGAGTTAATTTCTCTATTTTGTTACGATTTATTTTCTTTCAATAAAAGTAGCGTTAAACAAATTGAGAGTTTTTATTTTTGCCGTGTTTCGATGACCGTAGGTTAAGAATGTGCAAAAAGTTTTTTACTCGATTTGTGAACGTGAAGCGTAATCTAATCTTAACCTTGTGTGCTCTATGCTAAAATTTGATGTGGTTTCTTTGTGATGTATGATTTGTTTGGGTTGATGATCTCTTTGTGTTTTTCCCGCATTCAGATACATTTGCAAAATTCGATGCTTGGACGGGCGTCCAAGTAAGTGAACGCCGTCCAAATTTCTAACATGCAGGTGAACGAGCGTCTGGATTGTTGAACGGCCGTCCTGTGCAAAAAAAAAAAGTATCAACTCTGTTCTGTTCTGTTTTCAAGAACCGGACGGGCGTCTGCCTTGTTGGACGCACGTCCAGGTTCCATAATTTCTCTTAACTTGATTTTTAATGCTTTATTTGACTTGGATACTTTCATACGAGCTTCTGTGGCTAATTTCTTTTACGTAGATGTTCTGAACGTGCATGTTTACATCTTTCCATCTACGAATCCATGTTAAGTAATTGATTTATTTTTATATACATGATTCATCCATGCATGTTATAGCTAATGTCGGTTCTCGTATGCTATAACTGTTCTTAGTGTTATTTAGTAGCTAATGTCGGTTTCCGTATGCTACATATCGTTGTGATGAATCTTGTGAGCGTTAAGACTTATGTGCTTTCTTTTTCTTTTATAACTCATATGGGTAGCTACCGCCGGTTTTCCGTTGCTACCATCTTTGGCTTATGAGTTATATTTGTTTAGTATAGCTCTTGTTGGTTTTCCATAATGCTATCACCTCTTGACGAGTCTTAAGGCGCGTCTACACTGCATGTAATGGACATCACTGTCGTTTATCGTGACCTGTCATTATTTGGTAGACGTTTATTATATACATGTCGTGTTGCTAATTAGTGGGCTAGTTTTCTTTCTTTCATTTTCGTTTATTTTTGCATATCACTTAGATGCATATCATTTAAATGCATGTCATCTAGTTGCATTGTTTTTCTATTTTTCTTTTATTTTTCTTGGCGTAGTTAAGCGCCGGTTTCGTAATACTACCTCGTTTTCTTTAATTTAGTTTTCTGCATAGGCCGTAGTCTTTGTAGGGTTGTCCTCGAAAACCGCTTTCACTGAGCCTGTCGTAATTCATTTTTATTTATTTTTTTTATTTTTAGGATTGCATATCATGTAGGCTGCATTGTAGTATATTTTCATGTAGTTGCACCTAGCCTACTGTTGTGTAATGTTCCATGTATATGTCCATCTTTATATGAGCTTAATCTGAAAAAAAAATCTCTATGACTTCTTTTCCATGTGTTTTACATGTATAACCCTTTGTTCCCCGAGATGTTTCTGTGTTTTTTCAAGTGGTGCAGGTACCATTCATCGCTGTTTTTGTCAAGCTACTTTGGAAGTCGTTCTTTGAAAAGGACTCCATATGACATCACCATTGTTGTCCTCTTGACCACTCTTGAATCAATACCAAATCAGCTAAGTCCCTAAATTTTTATTTACGTACAACTTGAGGACAAGTTGCAATCTAAGTGTGGGGAGGGAATGATCGATATGTATCTACACTCATTTGCTTTATTCTATGCGAAAATGAGCTAAATTTTCAAAATTTTTGTTTTGTCGAGTGAGCATTGCATGTCTTTATTTGAGTTTTATATCATTGATGCGTTATTTTGCATATTTAGTAAATTTAGTTGTTTCAACCAACACTATTTTTCACATGCCATAGTGAATGATGAGCTATAAAATATAAAGCTATACCCTTTTTGGATTAGTGATTTTGATTTTCTTATAAGTCGTGTACTTAGTGATAACGTATATATCGTGAGATTTATAATAGTTTATGTTTAGATCCAGTATGATATATCGTGTGAATATCTCAAGGTTTGAATGTGATAAGTGAAACGTAATTAAAGTCTTTGAAAAATAATAATAATGAATAAATTGTTTACTTGAGGTGTTATGCTCAAAGTGGTCATTAGAAAAAATAATTTTTACCACGCTAGCCGTAAATCTCTAAGTAATCACATAAATAAATGGGTGTGTGTAAAGCTAGTCGATGATTGGAGTGAGGTAGGGCATTATCACGAAATGTCCTATACCACTATGATGACTAAAAGCTCACGGCAGTTAGAAGAAGCTAACCTATGATTTGAGTAAGGTAGGGTGTTATCCCGAAACATCCTATTCTACTATGACGGAAAGAGCTCATTCTAATGTGCGTATAAAAGTGAAAGAAAAAAATTAATTAAAGACTTGGTTATCGTTAATCTTATACCTAGTATAAACTAAAAGATATCTTTGTAGGATTATCCTCTCGAGTATGTCTAAAAGGTCCTAGATGTATTCTATCATATTTTTCAGGATATATCACGTTTTGTAGGGTACATCTTGTAAGTGTCATTTGTCTCTAGTTGAAGGGGGGTATTAGCAAGTTTTGCTTGAATCAATTTCAAGTGTGGATTTAGTGGAAATTTATTATGGCTATGCACACACACTTGGGCGAACCTCTAAACTATTGAATATGTTTTATATTTGCTAAGATGTTTATTTATCTCGAGCTATATTATTGTTTTGTTTTGCTCGGGACGAGCAAAAAGCTAAGTGTGGGGGTATTGTTTAGGGTCAAATTGTATGATTTTTAACGATATATTTTCTATCAATTTCCCCATATATGGATGTTTTCCATAGAAATCGAAGCGTTATATTGAAATATTGAGTAAATGATGTTTTTAAGAGTTAAATTGCAAAACGAATTAATTATGTGCTTAAATGATGAATTTATATTATTTTGGAATTATGTTACGCTTTGGTATGTTTGATCCTCTTGTAGATACTCATTGATGATGGAAAAGATGATTTTAGAGAGCTAAATTCGAAGTTGGAAAGAGCTAAAGAGATTTATGGAAGATTGGAAGATTAAGGAAAGAAATCAAGTTTGTGATCTTAATTTGGATCAAGGCGTCCAAAAAGTGAATCAAGCGCCCACTTGGAGCGTAAATCGGATCAGAGAGTTCGAAACTTACCGGTGATCGGGTCAATCAGGTTATAATATACTCGACCACCATAAACCAATACTAGCAAGAGGACTAGGCCCATCGTAGTATAGCTATAGTGAATCAAGGTCGATCCCTCAGGGAACCAATTGTGGATCATCTTATATACAAACAATTAATTAAACATGTCAAGGACATAGAGGCGGTCTACGACCAACATAAGACAAGAAAAGTAAAGACACGACTCGACACAACGTAATTAACCTCCCCAATTATAGTCTTTATCGTTTGGACCTAGATAATTTATATAATAAACTGAACTTATTAACTGTCAATCCGTTTGTATCTATCTTAGATTGGCTACGGGAGTCATCCTCTTTAACTTGACTTAGCACCGGTAGGTCACTAGATCACTGTGGTATTGTTACGTGACTTCGCCTTTTGGTGCCTCCATCTCATATAACTCACACGCTTACGACTCTAAGGATGCCGATATTAATCGTACACCTCGCTCAGGCAACATTCCTATGGTTAGGCGCACTTCTAAACGATCGCATCGTCTACATCCTATTAACAATTACCTGCACGGTTTCATGTTAATCTACGATTTACGTATAACTAGGTGAGCTCAATTCCCAAATACAAAACCTACCTAGATCTCGCTGAAAGTCCCGGAAGATCATTCATGAGCCAACCTAGGAGCCCTATATTGGTATTTCCTAATCATACGCTAATTAAAACAGACGAGCAACGTAGCCGTAGCCATACCTACCGAGATGATAAATTCTATTAAGTTAACCTAACCATAAAGACGTGGCTATTTAACAGATGATTGAGGGCTCGGTCGACCGAGCATAGACACTTTGGTCGACCGAATGATTCCATTCGGTCACTCAAACGATTTCATCCCAGACATTACATCCTAGAATATATTTCTCAATGCGTTTCATCATACTGTAAGCAGTTAAACAAGACTCGTGAAAGAAATCATATAAACTACTTAGATACACATTAATTAAACCAAGCAGATTCATGAATAGAAACTAAGTGTATGACGTAGGTTATGGGATCCCCATAGACAAGGTGTCGCCACATCCCTAACGTCATAGCCTAGATCTACATCGTCTAGCTATGATCAATCAACTCAAACGATAAAGCATAATTGGGAGGGATTAATTACTTGAAAGAAAGAAACAGAAAATAAAGGCTTACATATTGCAGCCCTTAAATTGCTGGAAACCTTCAATCTAATTATGCTACATTGTATCAAAATATCAAAATAGAATTGTATGGTATTATTGAATGAATATGAATATGAATTACAATTTCTCGAAGCTGTTGCTTATATAGGAGTTTTTGCCGACTTAGGGTGATTCTAGAAGATAAACACGATTAAAGCCGAAAACCGACCCAAACCCGAGGCTCGGTCAACCGAGAGGTGACACTCGGTCGACCGAAGCATCAGGCTCGGTCGACCGAACCTAAACTTGGCATATTTAACACGTTTTCTTCGTCTATCTTGTTCCCCACTCCACGCTTGCATGTTGATCTCGATTTCTCTAATTTATCTCTTGATTAATGCTCCGATTTTCTTCCTTATTATCTTGAGATCTTTTGATTGAATGACATTTATCCTCCCGATTTGTTGTGATCTACAAAATAAACATTTATCGCACAATAAATCGGCGTTTAATAATGAAAACGGCTAAATACCAATTTACATAATATAAATCACATAACATTAAATAATAAATATAAACAAGTGATTTAATATGAAATATATATTATTAATCTCGATTTAAGGTCAACGTTGATGACTTTTACGGGTATAATTTGACCGTCATCAACTACCCCCCACTTAAACTTTGATCGTCCCGAACAAAGCATCAATAAGTCATTCCCCAAGACAACATTTTCTATGGTCAAATCATACTTACACAAGAAGCTCAAGTCAACTCATACTAGTCATGCTCATAAGATATCCATTATTCACTACTGACTATGAATCGAAGTGATGTGTGCATGTGCATTTAGTTTTATATATTCGGGGCAAGATTAGAGTTTAAGCAGACTTCGAAATCTCAACCTACCAACCTTAGCATTCATATTTCTCAAGCCTTTAAATTTTTGAAGCACTAGAGCAATAAGCAAGAGCATATCTATAGGGTTTTTGGACTTGGAGACCGAGTACTACTCAAAGCCTCTTAAAGAGTTGAATATTCTTTTCATATCTTCATATTTTTCAAATACTACAAATCTCAAGGAAGAAAACTTTTGAGTATCCCCTATCTTAGATCATGTATAGCATCGAATATTACCACAAGCGTGGGGCTACTTTGGTAATGTTACTACAAGCCCAGTGTTTTAACGCATTGTCAAACACAGGTACGTCTCAAGCTTATTACTCCACTTTTGTGGCTAAAATATAAGAATGCATCAGCCAATAAGTATCGACACTAAGTCTACATAACCAATCATCTATGCAATGTACACATAATTTCTTCAGTTATTATGATTTGCGCGGTATACTCGATTCACAGATTGAGTAATTGAATAATAAATAACTACTCGCAAAAACGGGCATGAATATCCTTAAATTTACTTAACATAAGTATAAAATGATCACGTACTCATATAACTTGGTTTATTTCCTATCAATTCTTAGCTAGGAACTCACAATTCTAAGGGTACGAGATACCTAATATGGTATTTATTCAATTTTTTCAATTTTGTGCCTTTTCATTCAATTTTCAATTATAACATAACATGGCTAAGTCTCCTACCCCCCACTTAAACATGGCATTGTCCTCAATGACAAAAATAAATGAGAATTTAAGAAAAAGACTTAGCTCTGGAAACGGCTCTCAAGTAAAGGAACAATATCGGAGTAAATGTCAGCATGTTGTGGAGAAGCAAGTGAAAACCTGTATAAGCAGACAAACTCCACGAAACCGTTAATAACACCATGTCGATGGAAGTTCTAAAATAATGTGGCAGTAATGAGGTATAAATACCTAAAAACAGTTTAAGCCACTTTATTGTATACAACCAATGACAAGGGAAACCAAAAAGAAAAATACTAAATAGAAAGAAAAATAAACAAGCAACTAAAGATGGTGGTCTTCATCTATAGCCTCCACCGCCTAAATATTCTTAAATCCGAGTGGAGAAGACAAAGATCAAAAAGCATTACCCGACGTGGGAAAACACGAGGTTGACTAGATCAACCTTGTATGCATTGTAGTAAAAGAGACACTTCTGTTGGTCCCTTGAAAAGGCTTTAGTTAAGTTTAGAGGGGGGGTGAATAAACTTAACACTTAAAACTTTGGAGTTAACAAATTGCAATTTTTGGCTGCTCTTGATACTTGAGAGTCTGCTTTGAGACCTCGAGTAGCCTCTTTGATAAATGATAGTTCATCGATAGTTCGATTGCTGAATTTGTGCAAATGGAATAATATCAAAATTAAGCCTTGTTACTTGTTGTTAAATATGTTACTAAGTATTAGATACTCATTAGTGTATGTGTGTGATTTGATTTGCTAGATTCAGCAGATTGAAATGAATAATGACTAAGTCTGAGAAAATAAATGCATTAAGTAAGTAGAGAGATTTTTATAGTGGTTCAGGTGATGTAATCTGACGTCCACTCTTCTCTGTGTGATGTTGGAGGAAATTCACTAGTAATCTTTGAGTTATCTGTTACAAAGAGTCCTAGGTTGCTTGTCCTTCACCAATAACTATGGCTTCACAAGCGAAAACTAAGAAGGTAGTAGGATTGCTGCCTGAGTCTTCCTTTGGTCCTTGAAGGGTAGAATTGCCTCTTCACCGGCTCCACCACAAACCAACGATCTTTCACACTAATGGATGCTTCTTTGTCTTGGCAAAGAGTTCTTTATAAAATAAAGAATGAATCAACTAAATGATTCGATTGCGGCGGCTTGATTAGGATGATATAATCGGCTGACTTGCGGTCTTCAAGTGTGTATGCTTGATGCGGCTTTTGAACAGAATGCACTTGAAGAAAATAACTAGATCGTGACCTTAAGCTCGGTAAGTTCGGCAGGTGTTTTTTATTTCAGTGTTATCACTTAAAGTTTTTCTCAAAATTCATCATCTTCTTTTTGAGTTGAAAGTCCTCTATTTATAGGTAGGAATGCATGTGACTTGAATTTGAAATTCAAATGTGACCGTTCCTTGTATTTGTCCCATCCTCTCTTGCGCATTCTGTCACTATTCATAGGGGACGACCTTCGTCAGGATTACTTTTTGTCGATGCTGATCTGTCCACCCCTTTGACTTGTATCCAATGGATAAAAATATGGATCATCCCAACGTCTTTTTAATCTCAGCCTTTGATTTGCTTGATAAGTCAGAGGTAGTTGGCTGCTCTTATCCATGTAACTTCCCAATAATCTTGAATTAATCGAGGTATATATATCAGCAGGTTCATCAGTCTGCTGTAAAACCAATCAGTCTGCTGAACATCATATTTTTGTCTGTAAAATATAATGCAGCTGAATCCTTATATCCAACTTTTGTTTGTGAAGTTGGTTTACATCATTTAAAGTATAACTAAGTTCCAAACATCATCCAACTTGTGGAACTTAGACCTTCTACACAAGGTATATGTAATCAGTTTAGGTCATCACAGACTTGCCTAAATTCTGATCCCATATCCTTGACATTAAATACTAAGTTTGATCCCTTAGCCTTCATTTACTGAGTTTGAACCCTCAGCCTTGGTCTTCGGTCTTGGCGGAGTTGCGAGACAGTCTTCCGACCTATCTACCCTCTCGGCCTAGACTAGTCTGCGATAAGCGATCGGGTGACCTTTTTACGATGCTTGTTTGATCAAACCTATTTATGAATCAAACTCTAATAAACCTATACATTTTATCTAGACATCTTTTTGCCTTTGCACTATAACGACTAGTATGGCACTCATCATCAAAGCGAGAAATAAGTCCAACAATTTCCCCCTTTTTGGTGATGATGCCACTACCTCACCTAATCAACAAAGCAAAAGATAAAAACACAAGCAGAACAAATTTAGTCAATTCTCATTATAAATATTTGTTCTGATTATTACAACTAGATCTGACAAAGATAAACAATGAAAAGTAGTTGATCTATTGTCTCTTTTCTCTTTCTTGTCTAGCCTTCTCGACTTGCTCTTGATAGGCTCGATCTCTTCTATCATTTCAACCATCCATTCATTCTCAATAAGTGTAAAGTCAATGTAAGAATTGACTTGTTTCCACCAATTCCATGCTTGAGTAGGACAAGATTGATCGATTCACCTGAAGCCAAACTTCATATCTGACTCCTTAAATTCATTCGGTGAATCTTTTGCTTTTGTAATTGGTAGCACCTTTTCACCTCTGCTACTCCTTCTATCTACGGTAGATGCTCTTAAAGCTCTAATCCTTGCCTCCCAAAACTTCAAACTCAAGAAAGAGTTAAGACCTTCATGAAATCCCATGTCACGATAGGGTCTTCTTACATTATGAAACTCTTTCTTGTCTTGTGATAGGAGATCATCGATAAGTTGCACTCTGCCAGTGCGAGGTTGCCTAAAGGCATTTGTATCATCAGTCCATCTCTTACGTGCAAAGAGTCGGCGACCTCCTTTCTTTGCGGTGATTAGCCCTCTTCCCCTTAGTGACATCATCAACAAAGCGTGAGATGAGGCCATGAATAGCTTCTGTGATACTATCACTCTGTGTAATTGACTGCCATAGTTCGGTTCTAGTATCAAGTGAAGTAATCCTTGATTGCGGGGGTCTCTTCCGATCTGTTGATCCTTTCGGTAAATTTGGGATCAGGCATAGCGAGAGTTGTTGTGCATTTGCGAGGCTCGGCTGAGATTAAACAAGCTTGTCAGTTTTTGATGAGCGGATGTAAGTTGATCTTTCAAAAACTTGTCCTTCTTGGTGTATTCCCTTGCTTGATATATCTTACATCATATATCGGATCATTCACGACATTTTGAGTAGATGCAAAGTTTGAAGCAAGCAGTATCGATGGATTGTCTATTATCATTTACCATCTTCATCGAGTTCTTCAAATCTACATTCTTACTGTCAATTGAGTTCTTAAGCTGTTGCATATCATTTCTTACGAGTTCTTAACTCATTGACAACTTCAATTGGCACTCCTTTGGCCATTCTACTATCGGTAGATCCATCGTGAGCTCCTCAACTCTATATTGTTCTGTTGTCTGCGATGACCATGGCTCTACTCAAATCTCTCCCAGCAGAGGGAGGTCCTTCCTCAACCATTGCACCAAGAACATCTTCAAGGATAGGATCTTGTGCAGGTTCTTCAACAACTTCTTCTTCTCCAAAAATTTGAAACTCTTCATCACTGTAGTCATAGTCCAGCAGCTGCTCATCCTCATTAACAGCAGTCTGCTGACTATCTTTTCCTCTGATGGCCTTGGCTCAGCGAGCTCACTCAATGACCTCAACAACAGCAGGGGTTTCCTCCAAACCCAAATCTGGTTCCAACCTTTGTCGAGTCTTTGTTTGAGACTCGACTGCACCTCTGCACCTCTGTTCAACTTCACGTGGATTGAATATATTAGTATTATCCACTTGAAACCTTCAAAGCATGACCAATCTTGTGCGAGGATGATGGCGGTTTTAGTCGAGTGCCTTCAATGTCAAATCCGTCTTGATATTCAATTGACTCTTGGCGGCACTAGGTTCATTGAAATCAAGCAACCTTTTCTCCATCCAAATCCTCACTCTGTCCGGCATCGGTTTGTGCGATAGGCTCTACAACATGGAATGTACTTGGTTCATCGATCGACCTACCCGATTACTCGAGTAATGCCTTCATTGATCAATGCCTCGAGATCATCCATGGTGAGATCTGTAGATCCTCATCCATCTCTCTCGATCTCTTGGCCCTCGTGAGACTTACGATCATTAGTTGGTGTTGTGCGGATGATTCATGTGCCAAGTGCAGCCCCACTTGATTCTCTGGTCGGAGGAAAGTCTCTCTACTATCGATGATGAGGAAGAATCATCGGGACCAACTCTTGGATCTCTAAATTTGATACCCTCCTCCTTACATTTGCTCATCAAATAAATCCATCAATCTTGATTGCGGCAAGGTTGTATCAATCGAGATCCACCAAGTTCTCCACTCCCGGATTTGCCAAAAGCCCATTCTTCAAGATCATCATTGGTTCGGTGGTGGCTTTTGTCTCTTATAGAAACCAAACTTCCATTGGAAATAATCGGCAATTTCTTTGAAGTTTGGGATCCACATACTCTTGATTTTCTTGCTCTTTTCACATGCCTCTCAAATGGCATAAAAGATCTTACAGGAGCAGCTCGGTAGCTTGTTGACCTCAAAGGTTCCAACAAGCGATTCATAGTATCTTCTGAGATGTTTGAAAGTCAATGAGTTCTTTGAGATTGTACATTTGTACTGCTACTTCCATCTCATATCACACTTGGTTCCCACGACTTACATGCTCATCGCCAGGTTAGTAGCAATGTTGCTCTTCCCACGAACTATTGCCAAATTTGCGGGGTCTTCAACCAAGTCTCTCATCACCTCTTCAACCACCCACAGCGAGTTCGAGTTCGGTGGTTTCTTTGTGGTTCTTCGATGGATACTACAGAGGCTCAGAGTCGGTGAAGCTACTTTGTACATCCTCTCTGATTGCTCAAAAACAACAACTGTTCGGCATCGGTGGACTTGATAACTTCTTCATTGGAGGAATCGCGATAACAAGCTGGTGGAATGATAGTTAGAGGCTCGGCTTCATGACCTCTTCTTCCTCCTCTCTTGATGCTTCTTCTTGAGCCCTCTGTGCCTCCAAATTTTCAACTCTTTCCCCTTGCCATATTTCTTCTTTTTGGCAACTTCCTTCATCCTCTTGGATAGGGGTTCATCATCATCATCTTTTCTAGTCAATTTTCTTTTTCTACTTGCTTCCTTCTGTTGTTCTCTAAGAATTTCACCATGATTTTTCTTGAAGCCCACAAGCGAGAAGTCGATAACCTCCACTTGACCTCGGCGGACTCAACGATCTGTCTTTGTTTCCTTTCTTGTTCTTTTGTTTCGGGACTTCTGTAGTCTTTCTAACATCAACACTCTTCTTCCTCTTTCCAGCAGTTTTCTTTGGTGCAGCAGGTTTGATGGAAATCTTCTTAGTTTGCTGAACCTGCTCACCACCAGTATCACCATCATCTCCATCATCATTATCATCAGTGACTTCTCCGGCCAATTTCTTCATCATCATCAAGTCCGGGAATTGCATAATCAATCTCCTTCTTGTATCTAGGCGATTAATATCCACAGGTGCTACATCGAGGAATTTCAAGATGATTAGTGATGTCGGACCATTAATCCTAAAGGCGTGCCTTGGACTTTCTCTTCCCTAAACTCTCTTCCTTGGCCACTTTCTTCATATAATGAATAAAGTACAGCCCTGATCAAACTTCATGCTCCTACAGATGATAATCATCAACTCTATCTTGGGTCCCGATAGAGTGTCCATCTTGCCAGACTAGCCCAAGTATGTTCTTTGCAATGAGCTTGCTCGTGAGATTGTATTCAATACCAATGTGTTTTGCGGTTGATGCAGAGCGGATTTGATTTACGCATCTGTCTTGTCGATCTACAAGCGCCAATTTGTCAATCCCATTGCCTCGGGATTGTGAGCCGTCCACCACTTCAACAAATCCAAAAACTTCCCTCAGATGGGGGAAACTTCAATTTCGCCCATTTACTGTGATCTTAAATGCTTGATTCCTTCCTTTATTTGAATGTTTCTCGGCCCGACAACATTTGTATAAGAAATTGTGTCGATCTTATGTTTAACACATTTTCAGACCGACATACCTCCTTATTCTTCGACCAATGTTAATGGCGATTCGATTCTGTTTGCATCTTCAACAAAACCTCTAACACTTTGGCTCGATTCAATTTGTACATCAACTTTTTCCGCCATTATAATGAGAAGAATGAGAGATGAAGAAGATTGAATCTCAAATCTGTGTTCACACGATTGTAACGATTGCGATGATAAAGTAGATTTGCAAGTGTCGATTCTCTGAGTAATAGATGCGAATATATAGGCGGTGGGTAGTTGCAAGCTGTCATGCCGCGTACATTGATGTAACCACGATTAATCTGAATAAATTACGTCTTGACACGTGGCCCATTACTCCACCATAACGTTTGTAACCGTTGGATGGTTTAAGCTGTAGTAATAATGGATAAAATAAATATCCCATAAGCGCTTTTTGACCTTAATAACTTTGGTGAGTAAAATTCCCTTGACAAGGTATCCTTGGCGAGGTGGGCTCGGTGATCTGCGATAATTTGCTTCAATGACTTCTTGATAAAGTGACTCTCTTTGATCCTTGTTTTCTCCTTGTTTTGTTCAATTGATAATACAATATGAAGTTTAATACCAATGACCCGATCATCAAGTGAGCTCACCCAACATGACAAAGACCAATCCCTTGGCAACCTCATTTGCTCAATTGTTCAAACATAAGTACATGGAATTGTTGATACCAATGACTAATCGCTAAGTGAGCTCACCCAACATAGCAAAGACTAATCCCTTGGTGAATTCGATTACCAACTTTGAATATCAGTCAATCTTTATGATTCCAAGTTCGAGTCCTTAATTTGGCAAATCTTTCACTATCAAGTGGCTTAGTGAAAATATCGACAAGTTGATCTTGATAGGGATGTATAGAACCACCACATCTTTCTTTTCAACATGATCTCTTATAAAATGATGTCTCACATCAATGTGCTTGGTTCTTGAATGCAAAAGCAGATTTTTACGTGATTGCAATTGCACTTGTGTTGTCACACATGATTGGAATTTCCCTTTCTTCAATTCCATAATCCCTTAATTGTTGTCTTAGCCATAGTACTTGTGCCACGACAACTTCCAGCGACAACAATGTTCGGCCGAGTGGAAGTTGAAATAGAATTCATTTCTTGCTAAACCAGGAGACCAGTCTATTTCCCATTAAGCGCGGAGTTCTGAGGTGCTTTTTCTATCAATCTTGCATCCAGCATAATCAGAGTCTGAGTAGGATATTACCTTGAAGCTTCCTTCCTTGGAATACCAAATTCCTACTCCCAAAGTCTCTTTTAGATACTTAAGAATTCTTTTGACAGCACCTAAATGACTTTCTTTAGGTTTGGATTGAAATCTTGCACAAACACCTACAGCAAAGGATATATCAGTCTGCTTTGGCGATGAGATCTGATGAGACTTCCTATCATCCTTCGTACAAAGTCTGATCAACATCTTTGCCTTCTTTATCTTCATCCAATCTGATGTTTGTACTCATAGGAGTTGAGCTCTTAGTGCTGTTTTCCATACCAAATTTCTTTAGCAACTCTTTGGTATACTTGGTTTGATGAATGAAGATTCCATCTTTCAACTGTTTAACTTGCAATCCCAAGAAGTAATTCATTTCTCCCATCATACTCATTTGGAATTTGCTCTTCATTAGATTTGCAAACTTTTCACAAAGTAAGTCATTCTCAGAACCAAAAATTATGTCATCCACATAAATTTGTACCAGCAGGGTGTTGTCCCCTTCACTGATTCTGAAAAGTGTCTTGTCAATGGTTCCTTTTGTAAAACCATTGTCCACCAAGAATTGAGATAGAGTCTCATACCATGCTCTTGGTGCCTGTTTCAATCCATAAAGTGCTTTGTTGAGTCTATACACTTTATCTTCTTGATCTTTAACTTCAAATCCAGGAGGTTGCTGAACGTATACTTCCTCCTCTAGGATACCATTCAAAAATGCACTCTTGACATCCATTTGATATACTTTGAAGTTCTTATATGCAGCATGTGCCAAGAATAATCTGATAGCTTCCAATCTTGCAACAGGTGCATAAGTCTCATCAAAATCTATTCATACGCTTGAGAATAGCCTTTTGCAACTAGTCGGCCTTATTTCTAACAATGATACCAGATTCATCAAGTTTATTCTGTATACCCATTTAGTACCAATGATATTTGCATGGTGGCCTTTCAACTAGTGTCCAAACTTGATTTCTTTCAAATTCATTTAATTCTTCTTGCATAGCAATTATCAATCTGGATGCGAAATTGCTTCTTCAACAACTTTAGGTTCCATTTGAGATAGAAAACAAGTAAACATAGCTTCAGGTTGTCTTTAGTCCTCACACCTTGCTTTGTACATTGCCAATAACTTGTTCGGTGAGGTGATTTCTTCTTTCATTGTGGATTTTGGTTATTTTGACTTTCGGGAATATCATCTTGATAGAGGGTCTGCTTTGTAGTTTCTTCTCTGAAGTCGGTGAGATCCTTGAATTGCTTGATTGTTGCATCGATAAGATTGTCGTGAGGGTGTTAATGAGGCGATGTCGAAACTTTTAGGTCATTGAATCTTTCCAAAACTTCAACACAATCTGGATCGGTGATTTGTTGATTTTAATGAGTTCACACTCTTTATCTTCCATACCGATAAACTTAGGTTCATCAAACACAACATTGATTGTTTCTTCATGTTTTGATGTTCTTTTTTTGATTACCACTGAATGCTCTGTGATTGAAGAATATCCTAAGAAAATTCCTTCATCGATTTTGGTTGGAATGTTTTCAAATGAACTTTATGATTTAGAATAAAACATTTGCTTTCAAAAGGGTGAAAATAGGATATATTAGGTATCCTTCCATTCCGGATCTCATAAGGTGTCTTGGTGACTTCTTGTTTCTTGATGTTCTATTTTGTGTATAGCATCTTTGTATTCTTGCTTGACCCAATATCTCTCAGGTAGTAATGCTTCACAAATCATTGTTCTTCTGCTTCCTTCAATGTCTGTTTCTTCTTTCAAACAACCCCATTTCTTTGAGGTGTACATTATGACAAGTTGATGAAGTACACCATTACATTCTGATATTCTCTTATAACTTTGTTTAGAAATTCGAGTACCACGATCGATCTAATCTTTATAAGCTATTAAACTTTTCTCATTTTGTAATCTCTTCAAAAGATTAGGTAAGCTTTGGAGTGTCTCACTTTTCTTGTTCATGAAAATCACCCAAGTGTATCTAGAAAAATCATCCACAACCACTAAGGTGTATTTCTTCCCTGTCACACTTGTTGGAGTTATTGGTCCAAAAAGATCCATGTGCATAAGCTCCAACACTCTGTTAGTTGATTGTTTAGTCTTTGACTTGAAACTTGACTTTATCTGTTTACTTGGCGACATGCATCACGAGATAGCATCCTTCTTGAATGTGATCTCGGGTAAACCAACCACCAACTTCTTCTTCACTAAGCGATTAATATCATCAAAATTTAGATGATTTAACTTCTTGTGCCATAACCGATTGAGTTGATTTGGTATGCACAATCAGGCGAGTTCTGGAGGCTGCGATGAGACCAATCCACAACATACATGTTTCTGTTGCCTTCTACCGGCAAGTACAACTTGATCACCTCTTTCACTAATGACAATCTGATTGTTTTTGTCAAAAGTGACCTTGTATCCCATATCACAGAATTGTCGAAGCTGCTCGACAAGTTGTAATCGATCCTTCCACATATGCAACATTCTTGATTGTAAGTCCATTTACGATAAGTGTGCCATATCCTCTTGTATAACCAGGTGTATTTTTGTTGCCAAAATTCACCCTTGGACCATCTTTTGCCACAAAATTTGTAAGGCAGTGCTTATTCTTTGTCATGTGTGGAACATCCTTTGTCAAAGTACCGGACACCCTACAAAACAAAGTTAATGCATTTTAGGTACCCAAAACTGTTTGGGTCCATAGTGATCGATGGCAAGTATGACCCTTGGTATGTTTCCATAAGGTCTTCTCTAAATGTGTCATACTTTGGTTCATACTTTGGTTCATACATGTATTCCACACATCCATAAGTTCTAATGATGGGTTGTGTAGGAACCACATATGTTTTACGGCCTTTTGGTACATAATCTTTGTTTGAAATGATTCTTGTTATTAGAAACATTTGCATAACCATAGGTGTCTTTGTCTGTTAGGAACGATACTGTAATATGGAGTCTGCTTTGAGGTCTTGTGTAAGTCCTCTCTTGATTCCATTGCCTAGGTTTTACCCTAGTGGTATGGTTATCTTATTTATTTCTAACATTAGATCTGAGGAATATTCCAATCATCATCATCGAGGAGCAGTCTACCTTTCCCCACGAGATAAGTATCCCTTGAATGATCAACATTTTTGGATTTAGGATTCTTATTCTTGGAATATTTCTGTTTCTTTCCTTACGTGGTCAATGAGACTTGGTAGCAGTCTGCTATATCAAGAGAGTTTAGAAGGTGCAATGATCTATTTTTGGATTTATTCTTTTACTAGGAGTGTTGACTTACGAGACTTACGATTTTGCTTCTTTGAGGCATTCTCATTTGGTTTCTTGCTTTGACCTTTTTGGGAGATGGATCTAGTGCGAGGCACAAACTTAGGACCAATTGCGGTACTAGGTTGATAACCTACTTGGATCCACTCTTGTTAGATTCTTGAGTTCCAAATCCAAGCCCGATTCTATCTCCATAGGGCTTTCTGATTTGTATGCGATATTGGAACAAGATGGTTCGGAGACTCGAGGAGAAATTGCTTTGGATGTGCAGCAGAGACTTATCTTTGATTCTGTCCAACATCTTTTTCCTTACCTTTGAAAACCCTTAATTGACTTTCAATCTTCCAACTTCTAACTCAAGAGCCTCTTTTTCAGCCTTCACAATCTCATAACCAGATTGTATTATCCTCGATTGATTAAGGATGGCATCCAAAGTCTCATTGTTGTCGAATTTCTAGGATTTGAACCACAGGTTGATTCACAATCACTTCCAGCAGGAGTGTTTATAGATCTGATGTTGTATACCTCCTCGAGTTTCATCCATGTTGGCCATCAAAGCATAATCCTCCATATCGAAGAACCTTGATCTTTGTGTCATCGACTCATTTCCTTTTTGAGATCCCACTTCATATCTCGATTCATCTTGACAACCATAGCCTTCTTGCCATGTCTCCTTTGTTGACTTTTGGTCTTGATGAGGTGCGGACAATCAGTCTAAAATGTCGAGGCTTAACTACGGTTGAAGCAAAGATAATCGAGTTCCTTGCCTTGTTTCAACTCAGGGCAATCAGTGCTGAAGTGTCTGGTTTCTTGCAATGAAAGCATAGATAGTCATTATCTTTCTTTGGTTCTTCTTTCCTTCTTTTTGTGAGGCCTCTTTGTGAAATTTCTTGTAGGGGCCTTTCCGGTCTTCATCATTCGATTTTTTTCTTGCTCAGTAGGGCAATCTGCTCTTGCATCTCATCCGACATATCATCTGTCCTCTGATGTTTCTTCATGATGTGAAGCAGCCAATGCGATGGTCTTTGGCTCTTCCTTTTCGATTTCGAGCACTAACTTCTTGCTAAATTCATAGGCCTTAAGATCGAGAGAACAGTTTGAAGGTGTCTTCTTCTCATGCGACTTTCTCATTTCTTCAATTGCGAGTCACCTTCATTTTCCAAACATCTCTTGCAGGTAAAGCTTCCAAGATTTTGGTGTTTACTTCCTCTTTTGAATAACTTACACTTAGCGAGTAAGTTCATCTAAGATTGCATTGAATCTCGGACTCCATTTGCTCAATGGTTTCATTAGGTAGCATTTTGAACTTTTGAAACCTTTTTAGCCCTGCTTGATTTTGTTCTTCTTTATTGCATCGGTGCCTTCACAGTTAAGTGAATCTTATCCCAAAGTTCCTTTGCGAGTCTTGCAATCTTTGACTTTCATGTACATATTGCTATCAAGGTTACGTAGATGATATCAATAGCAATGTTGTTGAGGTTTGCTCTTTTCTGTCTTACGCATTCCATTCTCTCTTTGGTTTAGGAATGTACTCGATTACATCACTGCTTTATTCACGCCTTTGTAATCTCAGGTGGTCCTTGATTAGTACATCCATCATCTCATCATGAGTAGCGACAAGATATACTGCATTCGGCGTTTATACTCATCAAATCTATCAAGAGAGCACATCAACATGGTTCTAGCATCTTGTGTGTTATCCATGATGCAAGTCTTGAAAATCGGTAACTTGAAAGAAAGTTTTAAAGAATTTTCACAAGCACAACAAGTAGGATTCCTTGAGCGATGCCTTTGCTCCGATACCAATTGTTGGTCCTTGAAAGGC
This sequence comes from Gentiana macrophylla, assembly GCA_026214975.1. Classification (NCBI taxonomy): domain Eukaryota; kingdom Viridiplantae; phylum Streptophyta; class Magnoliopsida; order Gentianales; family Gentianaceae; genus Gentiana; species Gentiana macrophylla. The sequence continues at coordinate 54,059 of JAOBSW010001050.1, forward strand.
TTTAGTTAAGTTTAGAGGGGGTGAATAAACTTAACACTTAAAACTTTGGAGTTAACAAATTCTGCAATTTCAAAGCGTGACTCTTTGATACTTGATGGTCTGCTTTGAGACCTCGATAACTCTTTGATAAGCGATAGTCTCTTGTGAGTTGATTTGCTGAATTTGTGCGTGGAATAATATCAAAATTAAGCCTTGTTACTTGTTGTTAAATATGTTACTAAGTATTAGATACTCATTAGTGTATGTGTGTGATTTGATTTGCTAGATTCAAAGCAGATTGAAATGAATAATGACTAAGTCTGAGAAAATAAATGCATAAGTAAGTAAGTAGAGATTTTTATAGTGGTTCCAGGTGATGTAATCTGTCGTCCACTCTTCTCTCTGTGATGTTGGAGGAAATTCACTAGTAATCTTTGAGTTATCATTACAAAGAGTCCTAGGTTGCTTGTCCTTCACCAATAACTATGGCTTCACAAGCGAAAACTAAGAGCAGGTAGGATTCTTTGCTCCTGAGTCTTCCACTTTGGTCCTTGAAGGGTAGAATTGCCTCTTCACCGGCTCCACCACAAACCAACAGTCTTTCACACCTAACGGATGCTTCTTTGTCTTGGTGAGTTCTTTATAAAATAAAGAATGAATCAACTAAATGATTCGATTTGCGGCGGCTTGATTAGGATGATATAATCAGACTTGCGGTCTTCAAGTGTGTATGCTTGATGCGGCTTGAACACAGAATGCACTTGAAGAAAATAACTAGATCAGTGACCTTAAGCTCAGTAAGTTCAAGTGAGGTGTTTTTATTTCAGTGTTATCACTTAAAGTTTTTCTCAAAATTCATCATCTTCTTTTTGAGTTGAAAGTCCTCTATTTATAGGTAGGAATGCATGTGACTTGAATTTGAAATTCAAATGTGACCGTTCCTTGTATTTGTCCCATCTCTCGCATTGCATTCTGTCACTATTCATGGGGTGACCTTTGTCGGGATTACTTTTGTCGGTGCGATCTGATCTGTCCACCCTTTGACTTGTATCAATGGATAAAAATATGGATCATCCCAACGTCTTTTTAATCTCACCTTTGATTTGCTTGATAAGTCGAGGAGGTAGTTGGCTGCTCTTATCCATGTAACTTCCCAATAATCTTGAATTAATCGAGGTATATATATCGGCGAGTTCATCGATCTGTTTGTAAAACCAATCGATCTCTTTGAACATCATATTTTTGTCTGTAAAATATAATGCATTTGAATCTTATATCCAACTTTTGTTTGTGAAGTTGGTTTACATCATTTAAAGTATAACTAAGTTCCAAACATCATCCAACTTGTGGAACTTAGACCTTTCTACACAAGGTATATGTAATCAGTTTAGGTCATCACAGACTTGCCTAAATTTCGATCCCATATCCTTGACATTAAATACTAAGTTTGATCCCTTAGCCTTCATTTCACGAGTTTGAACCCTCGGCCTTGAGTCTTCGGGTCTTGACGGAGTTGCGAGACCGGTCTCCGACCTATCTACCCCTCATCGACCTAGACTAGTCTGGCGATAAGCGATCGTGACCTTTTACGATGCTTGTTTGATCAAACCTATTTATGAATCAAACTCTAATAAACCTATACATTTTATCTAGACATCTTTTTGCCTTTGCACTATAACAACTAGTATGGCACTCATCATCAAAGCGAGAAATAAGTCCAACAACCGTAAGGTATAACTGAGATACAATGTGACCTATTGGCTAAAGATAAAATCAAATACTTAACGCAGAAACTTCTCGCTTGCATTGGATATCAACAACTTAGGAGATGTAGCTACTCTCGAAATTACTAATAACCCAATGTATCACGCAAAAGTCATAACCGTCATCAACAAGGTCGGATCGGTGAGATAGTTCAGAACAAAACTTATCATCTATAAATGCCGGAATAGACGGAAAAAATGTGAAATTTAAAACTTCCGGTAAAAAGATAAGTTGTACTTTGATCGAACAAAAACCTTTAAAATCTAGCTAGGGTCAGAGCTACACTTACCTCAACTAGGATCATGAAAATCAAAATGATAAAAGATAATCATTAAAGCGTAGCAATAATTCAAATTCCGCAACACAAAGGTATTTTGTAAACAAAATGGAGGTTGAGAGTATGATGGGTTTAGAAAAAGATACACATAAGGTTGGGAAGAAAAGATAAAGGGTGGGTAAGAAATTGTGTTTATGGGTGGGTTGAAAATGGTTAAGGCATTGAGATTGGGTGGGAGAGTGAAACGGATGGAAAGAAAGAGAGGCGATGAAAGAATGGTTAGAAATGTGAACTATTGGGGCGATTGGTGAGAGAATTGAAAAGGTTGAAGGGTGAAAAAGTAAAAAGGAAAGATAGGGATAGTTGCGAAGGAATTACGCACCACTTTGAATTTTCACTTGGATCACCATTCTAAAAGATTTTGGAAGTTAACCAAAATTGTTCTTGTTCGCACCAATCATTCTCTGTTACATTTTCAATAATTCTCAAGCTCTCTTAATGCTTCCATCTTAAGGTTGATTGCTAAATTTCTTTTCTTTACTTGGTTTCTCGACTCTCCCACGGAACTCTATTTCACGTGGCCCATATTGAGTAAAAAAGTTTTGCACATCCTTAGCCCAATGGCCATCGGAACACGGCAAAATAAAAACCTCAACATATGTCATGTTACTCTTATTGGACTTAAAGAAAGAAAAACCTAAAATCCTAAAAAAGAAATCCTAAGGGTTTTAAAGAAGTAGTTACGAGTTTAAAGTCCTCACTGACTTTCCAACAAGTATCCTTGTCAGTCATTATTCTTGGATCGCTGGACCTTGACCCTCCGAGCATTATATGAGGTGGGCTTGTCGCTTTTTATGGATTAATACCCTTCCCTTGGTTGTGAGACCTAGGAAACAACATTTATCCATACCATTTATCCAAAGCTCTTACCTCGGCTCTCGTTTTAGGAATTAGTGAATTCTAAGAAACTCGGTTAAAATTACGGTTTTGGCCTTGACAATAAGAAACAATGAATCAAAGTACTCCGAATAAGGTCGGTTATGTAGGCAAGCCTACGCCGTCTTATTCGTTGGAACATATGTGACAGTTCAGGCCAATCCGTCAAGATTAAGCCCCGTTTAGCCCGAAGGCTTATCGGCTATGCTAAGTCTTGTTGAACTGCTGTAACGTACATCACACGTGGAGGGGAGTCGATTGAGCCGAAGCTCGGTTGAACTCGCCCAGCCATGGTTAGACCATTTCCGAACCCATGTACTAAGAGTCTCCGATTTCTAAATTGTCACCCAAAGCGTAATCTCGTTTCTGTTTAAGGTGGGTTCACCGAGAAGCCATCACCATAAAACTCAACGAAAGCAGAAGATTGTGTTCTCTCAAAACTCAACATCTTCTTTAGATTTTGAATGCTTAAACTACACAATTTGTTGCTCCCCTGGCCAGTAGAAGCAATCTCATGCATAGGACAATGAGATTTTAATGAGTAACTACAAGGAACTCTTTATTCTTTGCTTCCTTTCAACGACTACATGTTTCCTTACACCCTCTAGATGAGATAGATATGGGGCAGAACCTTCCACACTAATAAAATTAATCTTACAAACCACTCCGGGCCAAGATTCATACTAAGGTTCATGCATAGGCTAACTTATGCTCAAAAAAACCAAAAGGTAGTAAAACATAAGAAAAAAAAGGGTAGTACCTTGCCTTCAACATTGTACCACGAAGAATTTAAGCCTTTAAAAAATTTTCGGAGCCATCTTTGTGCTTTAATGGTATTGCTTCCATCGCTTTTCCCATCTTAGATTCGTAGCTCCACATGTTTTCTCGGGTTATTTCTCGGCGCCCTTGAAAATTATCGACTCAGATTATTGCTTCCTGGTTTACGCAAGCGGAAGAAAAACAAAGCAGACCGTAGATCGATTTTAACATGGTCTCCCATCTTTGCTATTAGACTTACGGATTAAACATACGGGGATAAACAGACACGCGAAATTCCAGACTCGAAAATCACAAATCAGAAACCGTGTAAACAGAACAGAACAAGAACAAAACAAAACAAAACAAAAAAATTATAAACTCTCGGTCGACCGAATGAGGTTTCTCGGTCGACCGAATAAATATATATATTTTTTTTAAATCTGGAATTTTCAGACAGAGCAGACAACCAGAGGGACTCAAAAAAACGTAAAAACAGACTCTAAAACAGAAAACATGACATGAATAAGAAAATTATTTATATATAAAATTGACCGTTGGTTCCCCGGCAACGGCGCCAAAAACTTGATCGGGGTCAATCAGGTTATAATATACTCGACCACCATAAACCAATACTAGCAAGAGGACTAGGCCCATCGTAGTATAGCTATAGTGAATCAAGGTCGATCCCTCAGGGAACCAATTGTGGATCATCTTATATACAAACAATTAATTAAACATGTCAAGGACATAGAGGCGGTCTACGACCAACATAAGACAAGAAAAGTAAAGACACGACTCGACACAACGTAATTAACCTCCCCAATTATAGTTTTTATCGTTTGGACCTAGATAATTTATATAATAAACTGAACTTATTAACTGTCAATCCGTTTGTATCTATCTTAGATTGGCTATGGGAGTCATCCTCTTTAACTTGACTTAGCACCGGTAGGTCACTAGATCACTGTGGTATTGTTACGTGACTTCGCCTTTTGGTGCCTCCATCTCATATAACTCACACGCTTACGACTCTAAGGATGCCGATATTAATCGTACACCTCGTCTAGGCAACATTCCTGTGGTTAGGCGTACTTCCTAAACGATCGCATCGGTCCGCCCCATTAACAATTACCCCTTGCGGTTTCATGTTAATCTACGATTTACGTATAACTAGGTGAGCTCAATTCCCAAATACAAAACCTACCTAGATCTCGCTGAAAGTCCCGGAAGATCATTCATGAGCCAACCTAGGAGCCCTATATTGGTATTTCCTAATCATACGCTAATTAAAACAGACGAGCAACGTAGCCGTAGCCATACCTACTGAGATGATAAATTCTATTAAGTTAACCTAACCATAAAGACGTGGCTATTTAACAGATGACAGGGGCTCGGTCGACCGAGCATAGACACTCGGTCGACCGAATGATTCCATTCGGTCACTCAAACGATTTCATCCCCAGATTACATCCTAGAATATATTTCTCAGCGTTTCATCATACAGAACAGATTAAACAGTAACTCGTAAAGAAATCATATAAACTACTTAGATACACATTAATTAAACCAAGCAGATTCATGAATAGAAACTAAGTGTATGACGTAGGTTATGGGATCCCCATAGACAAGGTGTCGCCACATCCCTAACGTCATAGCCTAGATCTACATCGTCTAGCTATGATCAATCAACTCAAACGATAAAGCATAATTGGGAGGGATTAATTACTTGAAAGAAAGAAACAGAAAATAAAGGCTTACATATTGCAGCCCTTAAATTGCTGGAAACCTTCAATCTAATTATGCTACATTGTATCAAAATATCAAAATAGAATTGTATGGTATTATTGAATGAATATGAATATGAATTACAATTTCTCGAAGCTGCTGCTTATATAGGAGTTTTTGCCGACTTAGGGTGATTCTAGAAGATAAACACGATTAAAGCCGAAAACCGACCCAAACCCGAGGCTCGGTCAACCGAGAGGTGACACTCGGTCGACCGAAGCATCAGGCTCGGTCGACCGAACCTAAACTTGGCATATTTAACACGTTTTCTTCGTCTATCTTGTTCCCCACTCCACGCTTGCATGTTGATCTGATTTCTCTAATTTATCTCTTGATTAATGCTCCGATTTTCTTCCTTATTATCTTGAGATCTTTTGATTGAATGACATTTATCCTCCCGATTTGTTGTGATCTACAAAATAAACATTTATCGCACAATAAATCGGCGTTTAATAATGAAAACGGCTAAATACCAATTTACATAATATAAATCACATAACATTAAATAATAAATATAAACAAGTGATTTAATATGAAATATATATTATTAATCTCGATTTAAGGTCAACGTTGATGACTTTTACGGGTATAATTTGACCGTCATCAACCGGACGGGCGTCCAGAGTAAGTGGACGGGCGTCCAAGGCTTGAATGATCACCCCATGTGCTTAGCTTGAAAAAAATAAATATCTTGGATATTTTCTGGGAATATTCCAAGCATATTCCCTTGGATATTTATTTGATCAAAAAATAAATATCTTGGATATTTTCTGGGAATATTCCAAGCATATTCCCTTGGATATTTATTTGATCACAAAATAAATATCTTGGATATTTTCTCACCAAACTTGGAGCCCAAGGCCAAGCCAAATAATATGTTTTGAGTCCTAAAAGATGGATTTTTGAGGAAGAGAAGAAGATGCCACGAGTTTACGAGATCAACGGATCAATATTTTCCAACGCACTTCTACCGTAACCTGTTTTCGATGGAAATTTGACCCGACTTAGAGGCATTTTCAGGGGACGAGGTCTTGATGAAAATTGTAGATACTGAAATGAGCTTTCCAACGCATTTTGAATCACGTCAATCGGAGGTCTACAACTCAAGTTATGATTTTATTTCCGAACAACCGAAAAAATGGACGAACCGGGATATTTATTTGTTACTCCAAGCCTCCATAACAAACTCATCATTACCTTCCAAGCCTCCCTAACAACCTCCTAGCCTCCCTCAAATGACACCTCCCTTATACACCTCCCTTATATAATATCTCTCATGGAGAGAACAAAAAAAAACAACATAAGACATTACACATATTCTTGAGAGAGCAGCCGCACTTTGGAGCTTGAAGGCCGGTCACCCGAGCCTTGTGCTCGGGTGATCCGAAGTTAGATTAGGTTATTATTATTATTATTATTTTTTTGTTTTTCGTTTCTTCTATGAGGAATAAGGCTGAGGCAGCCATGATCGAGCTATGTGAAGCTTTTTCCAGATGCAACTTTTATTTCTTTTCATGGATGATCTTGTAAGTTTTGTTTTGAATTGTTTATTTTCTATGTTTATACGTATCTTGCATATAAATCGAGAGATGATTGCATGATTTGATACTACCGTATGACGAGAGTCGGTGTAGACTAGATCACCGTAGGAAAGACTAGATCTTTAACCTATACATAACGAGAGTTCGTAGGTTAAATATCTAGGTTTACGAGAGAGCCACAATTTGATTAATTCGTTGCAAGATTATCTTAGATTGAAATTGAGGGATATCACCGTTACCGGAAAGATGGGATTTTTCATGTGTTTATTTCATTACGTTGTTCTTGTTTTCTTTCATGTTTTGTATGCCGTATGTTAATCGAATTTAGATAACGAGAGTTGATAGATTCGTTAGATTGCCATGAGAGAGATTAGCAATAATTATCCCAACAAACGAGAGGCTGAGGGGTAATGTTGTTAGATTAGGATTTCATCCGTATCTTTGATTTGTATCGATATTAGTTAAGACCGGGAGGTAAACTAATTAAGGCGTGATAAATCGAGAGAGAGGAAGCGCTTCTTTAGATAAGATAATAATCCAAGATAACTTGTGAATGAATGTTTGTCTATCTTATTTCTTTCGGTGGGGTGATGGTTGTTGGAAATTGGTTGATCATTGTTTGTTCATGTTTGTTCAAGTGTTAGTTAGTTTTACCGTTTTCCTAGATGTAGTTTTATTTATGTTTGTCCGCAATTATCTTTCCGGCTTTGGGTGACAATCCTCTGTCGATTTATTTTTTTAGTTTTGACTTAGAAGAATTAATCGAACTAGATTTAATGCCCGATTCTCTTCAGGATCGACCTCGTACTCGAGCGCACTACTACGATTGACCCGATCCAATGTCGGGTAAAAAGTGAGTTTTGCATTAGGTTTTGAGTTTTATAAATTTTATTTTGATACTAGCAAAAATGCTTATCATGCACCACGCCGTTGGCATCGGAAAGGGCTTTCGAATGGTGAATCGCACGTGGAACGGACACGGAGAGCGAAGGTTATGGCCAAAATACTAGCACGGGTCCATCGAACCACCGAATAGGGTCATGCACAAATCCAACGCCATCCCTGAGGTACCGACGAACCACAATAAATCTTCGAGAAGTGCACCACGCCGTTGGCATCGGAAAGGGCTTTCTAGAATGGTGAATTGCACGTGGAACGGACATAGGAGCGAAGGTTATGGCCAAAATACTAGCACGGTTCCACCGAACCACCGAATAGGGTCATGCACAAATCCAACGACATCCCGAGTACCGACGAACCACAGAAAATCTCCGAGAAGTTCACCACGCCGTTGGCATCGTAAAGGATTTCGGAATGGTGAAGCGCGTGACGCGGAACGGACACGGAGCCGAAGGTTATGGCCAAAATACTAGCACGGGTCCACGAACCACGAATAGGGTCATGCACAAATCCTACGACATCCCGAGGTACCGGCGAACCACGAGAAAATCCCGAGAAGTGCACCACGCCGTTGGCATCGGGAAGGGCATTCCGAATGGTGAGCGCACGTGGAACGGACACGAGCGAAGGTTATGGCCAAAATACTAGCACGGGTCCACCGAACCACCGAATAGGGTCATGCACAAATCCAACGACATCCCGAGGTACCGGCGAACCTCGAGAAAATCCACGAGAAGTGCACCACACCACCGGGATCGGAAAGGATTCCCAGAATGGTGAACTTCATGTGGAACGGACACGGCAGCCGAAGGTTATGGCCAAAATACAAGCACGGGTCCACCGAACCACCAAATGGGGTCATGCACAAATCCAACGACATCCCTGTGGTACCGACAAACCATAGAAAATTCCCGAGAAGTGCACCACACCGTTGGTTTCGGAAAGGGCTTTCCGGAATGTTGAACTGCACGTGGAACGGACACGGGAGCCAAAGGTTATGGCGAAAATACTAGCATGGGTCTATCGAACCACCGAATAGGGTCATGCAAAAATATAACGACATCCCTGAGGTACCGACGAACCACAGAAAATTCCCAAGAAGTGCACCACGCAATTGGCATCGGAAAGGGCTTTCCAGAATGGTGAACTGCACGTGGAACGGACACGGGAGCCGAAGGTTATGGCTAAAATACTAGCATGGGTCAACCGAACCACCGAATGGGGTCATACACAAATCCAACGACATCCTTGAGGTACCGAAAAACCACAGAAAATCCCCGAGAAGTGCACCACGCCGTTGGCATCGGAAAGGACTTTCCAGAATGGTGAACTGCATGTGGAACGGACACGGGAGCCGAAGGTTATGGCCAAAATACAAGCACGGGTCCACCGAACCACCGAATGGGGTCATGCACAAATCCAACGACATCCCGAGGTACCGACGAACCACAGAAAATCCCCAAGAAGTGCACCACGCCGTTGGCATCGGAAAGGGCTTTCCAGAATGGTGAACTACACGTGGAACGGACACGGGAGCCAAAGGTTATGGCCAAAATACTAGCACGGGTCCACCGAACCACCGAATGGGGTCATGCACAAATCCAACGACATCCCGAGGTACCGACGAACCACAGAAAATCCCGAGAAGTGCACCACGCCGTTGGCATCGAAAGGGCTTTCGGAATGGTGAAGCGCACGTGGAACGGACACGGAGCGAAGGTTATGGCCAAAATACTAGCACGGGTCCACGAACCACGAATAGGGTCATGCACAAATCCAACGACATCCCCGAGTGCGGATGAACCACAGAAAATCCTCGAGAAGTGCACCACACGGCTGGGATCGGAAAGGATTTCGAATGGTGAACTTCACGTGGAGCGGACACGGAGCCGAAGGTTATGGCCAAAATACAAGCACGGGTCCACCGAACCACCGAATGGGGTCATGCACAAATCCAACGACATCCCCGAGGTACCGACAAACCATAGAAAATTCCCGAGAAGTGCACCACACCGTTGGTATCGGAAAGGGCTTTCCAGAATGGTGAACTACACATGGAACGGACACGGGAGCCAAAGGTTATGGCCAAAATACTAGCACGGGTCCACCTAACCACCGAATAGGGTCATGCACAAATCCAACGACATCCCGAGGTACCGATGAACCACAGAAAATCCCCGAGAAGTGCACCACACGCGCCGGGATCGGAAAGGATTTCGAATGGTGAACTGCACGTGGAACGGACACGGGAGCCGAAGGTTATGGCCAAAATACTAGCACGGGTCCACCGAACCACCGAATGGGGTCATGCACAAATCCAACGACATCCCGAGGTACCGACAAACCATAGAAAATTCCGAGAAGTGCACCACACCGTTGGTATCGGAAAGGGCTTTCGAATGGTGAAGCGCACGTGGGGACGGACACGGGAGCGAAGGTTATGGCCAAAATACTAGCACGGGTCCACGAACCACCGAATGGTGTCATGCACAAATCAATGACATCCCGAGGTACAGAGACGAACCACGAAAATCCCGAGAAGTGCACCACATTTGTTGGCATCGTAAATGGCTTTCTGAATGGTGAAGCGCACGTGGAACAGACGGGAGCCGAAGGTTATGGCCAAAATACTAACACGGGTCCACCGAACCACCGGATGGGGTCATGCACAAATCCAACGACATCCCGAGGTACCGGCGAACCACAGAAAATCCCGAGAAGTGCACCACGCCATTGGCATCGAAAGGGCTTTCGAATGGTGAAGCGCACGTGGGGATGACACGGAGCCGAAGGTTATGGCCAAAATACTAGCATGGGTCCACCGAACCACCGAAAGGGTCATGCACAAATCAATGACATCCCCGAGGTACCGGCGAACCACGAAAATCCCGAGAAGTGCACCACGCCGTTGGCATCGGAAATGGCTTTCTGAATGGTGAAGCGTACATGGAGCAGACAGGGGAGCCGAAGGTTATGGCCAAAATGCTAACACGGGTCCACCGAACCACCGAATGGGTTCATGCAAAAATACAATGACATCCTCGAGATACCGAAAAACCACAGAAAATCCCCGAGAAGTGCACCACGCGTTGGCATCGGAAAGGACTTTCCAGAATGGTGAACTGCACGTGGAACGGACACGGGAGCCGAAGGTTTTGGCCAAAATACAACATGGGTCCACCGAACCACCGAATGGGGTCATGCAAATATCCAATGTCATCCCCGAGGTACCGACGAACCACAGAAAATCCCCAAGAAGTGCACCACGCCGTTGGCATCGGAAAGGGCTTTCCAGAATGGTGAACTACACATGGAACGGACACGGGAGCCGAAGGTTATGGCCAAAATACTAGCACGGGTCCACCGAACCACCGAATGGGGTCATGCACAAATCCAACGACATCCCGAGGTACCGACGAACCACAGAAAAACCCCGAGAAGTGCACCACGCCGTTGGCATCGGAAAGGGCTTTCCAGAATGGTGAACCGCACGTGGACGGACACGGAGCGAAGGTTATGGCCAAAATACTAGCACGGGTCCATCGAACCACCGAATAGGGTCATGCACAAATCCAACGACATCCCTGAGGTACCGACGAACCACAAAAAATCTTCGAGAAGTGCACCACGCCTTTGGCATCGGAAAGGGCTTTCTAGAATGGTGAACTGCACGTGGAACGGACATGGGAGCCGAAGGTTATGGCCATAATACTAGCACGGTTCCACCGAACCACCGAATAGGGTCATGCACAAATCCAACGACATCCCCGAGGTACCGACGAACCACAGAAAATCTCCGAGAAGTGCACCACGCCGTTGGCATCAGAAAGGGATTTCCAGAATGGTGAACTGCACGTGGAACGGACACGGGAGCCGAAGGTTATGGCCAAAATACTAGCACGGGTCCACCGAACCACCGAATAGGGTCATGCACAAATCCAACGACATCCCGAGGTACCGACGAACCACAGAAAATCCCCGAGAAGTGCACCACGCCGTTGGCATCGAAAGGGCTTTCGAATGGTGAATCGCACGTGGAGCGGACACGGGAGCCGAAGGTTATGGCCAAAATACTAGCACGGGTCCACCTAACCACGAATAGGGTCATGCACAAATCCAACGACATCCCGAGGTACCGGCGAACCACAGAAAATCCCGAGAAGTGCACCACGCCGTTGGCATCGGAAAGGGCTTTCGGAATGGTGAACTGCACGTGGAACGGACACGGGAGCCGAAGGTTATGGCCAAAATACTAGCACGGGTCCATCGAACCACCGAATAGGGTCATGCACAAATCCAACGACATCCCTGAGGTACCGACGAACCACAAAAATCTTGAGAAGTGCACCACGCCTTTGGCATCGGAAAGGGCTTTCTAGAATGGTGAAGCGCACGTGGAACGGACATGGAGCCGAAGGTTATGGCCAAAATACTAGCACGGTTCCACGAACCACGAATAGGGTCATGCACAAATCCAACGACATCCCGAGGTACCGGCGAACCACTGAGAAAATCTCCGAGAAGTGCACCACGCCGTTGGCATCGAAAAGGATTTTCGAATGGTGAGCGCGCACGTGGAGCGGACACGGGAGCCGAAGGTTATGGCCAAAATACTAGCACGGGTCCACCGAACCACCGAATCAGGACATGCACAAATCCTACGACATCCCGAGGTACCGGCGAACCACAGAAAATCCCGAGAAGTGCACCACGCCGTTGGCATCGGGAAGGGCTTTCCGAATGGTGAATCGCACGTGGAGCGGACACGGGAGCCGAAGGTTATGGCCAAAATACTAGCACGGGTCCACCTAACCACGAATAGGGTCATGCACAAATCCAACGACATCCCGAGGTACCGGCGAACCACAGGATATCCCGAGAAGTGCACCACGCCGTTGGCATCGGAAAGGGCTTTCGAATGGTGAAGCGCACGTGGAACGGACACGGAGCCGAAGGTTATGGCCAAAATACTAGCACGGGTCCATCGAACCACCGAATAGGGTCATGCACAAATCCAACGACATCCCCGAGGTACCGGCGAACCACACAAAAATCTTGAGAAGTGCACCACGCCTTTGGCATCGGAAAGGGCTTTCTAGAATGGTGAAGCGCGCACGTGGAACGGACATGGGAGCGAAGGTTATGGCCAAAATACTCAGCACGGTTCCACCGAACCACGAATAGGGTCATGCACAAATCAACGACATCCCGAGGTACCGGCGAACCACGAGAAAATCTCCGAGAAGTGCACCACGCCGTTGGCATCGAAAGGATTTCGAATGGTGAAGCGCGTGGAAGCGGACACGGAGCCGATGGTTATGGCCAAAATACTAGCACGGGTCCACGAACCACGAATAGGGTCATGCACAAATCTACGACATCCCGAGGTACCGGCGAACCACGAAAATCCCGAGAAGTGCACCACGCCGTTGGCATCGGGAAGGGCTTTCGAATGGTGAAGCGCACGTGGAGCGGGACACGAGCCGAAGGTTATGGCCAAAATACTAGCACGGGTCCACCGAACCACCGAATAGGGTCATGCACAAATCCAACGACATCCCCGAGGTACCGGCGAACCTCAGAAAATCCCGAGAAGTGCACCACACCACCGGGATCGGAAAGGATTCCCGAGAATGGTGAACTTCATGTGGAACGGACACGGAGCCGAAGGTTATGGCCAAAATACAAGCACGGGTCCACGAACCACCGAATGGGGTCATGCACAAATCCAACGACATCCCGTGGTACCGACAAACCATAGAAAATTCCGAGAAGTGCACCACACCGTTGGTTTGGAAAGGGCTTTCCGAATGTTATCTTTGCCGCATGGAGCGGACACGGAGCCAAAAGTTATGGCGAAAATACTAGCACGGGTCCATCGAACCACCGAATAGGGTCATGCAAAAATCTAACGACATCCCCGAGGTACCGACGAACCACAGAAAATCCCCAAGAAGTGCACCACGCAATTGGCATCGGAAAGGGCTTTCCAAAATGGTGAAGCGCACGCGTGGAAGGGACACGGAGCCAGCGGTTATGGCTAAAATACTAGCATGGGTCAACCAAACCACCGAATGGGGTCATACACAAATCCAACGACATCCTTGAGGTACCGAAAAACCACAGAAAATCCCGAGAAGTGCACCACGCCGTTGGCATCGGAAAGGACTTTCGGAATGGTGAAGCGCATGTGGAGCGGACATGGGAGCCCAAGGTTATGGCCAAAATACAAGCACGGGTCCACCGAACCACGAATGGGGTCATGCACAAATCAACGGCATCCCCGAGGTACCGGCGAAACCGAGAAAATCCCCAAGAAGTGCACCACGCCGTTGGCATCGGAAAGGGCTTTCGAATTTACACATGGAACGGACACGGGAGCCAAAGGTTATGGCCAAAATACTAGCTAGCACGGGTCCACCTAACCACCGAATAGGGTCATGCACAAATCCAACGACATCCCGAGGTACCGGCGAACCACGTAGAAAATCCCGAGAAGTGCACCACGCCCGTTGGCATCGGAAAGGGCTTTCGAATGGTGAATCGCGCGTGGAACGGACACGGAGCCGAAGGTTATGGCCAAAATACTAGCACGGGTCCACCGAACCACGAATAGGGTCATGCACAAATCGAACGACATCCCCAAGGTACCGGCGAACCACGAAAATCCACGAGAAGTGCACCACACGGCCGGGATCGGAAAGGATTTCGAATGGTGAACTTCACGTGGAGCGGACACGGAGCGAAGGTTATGGCCAAAATACAAGCACGGGTCCACCGAACCACCGAATGGTGTCATGCACAAATCCAACGACATCCCGAGGTACCGACAAACCATAGAAAATTCCCGAGAAGTGCACCACACCGTTGGTATCGGAAAGGGCTTTCCAGAATGGTGAACTGCACGTGGAACGGACACGGGAGCCAAAGGTTATGGCGAAAATACTAGCACGGGTCCATCGAACCACCGAATAGGGTCATGCAAAAATCTAACGACATCCCTGAGGTACCGATGAACCACAGAAAATCCCCAAGAAATGCACCACGCCGTTGGCATCGGAAAGGGCTTTCCAGAATGGTGAACTGCACGTGGAACGGACACGGGAGCCGAAGGTTATGGCTAAAATACAAGCATGGGTCAACCGAACCACCGAATGGGGTCATACACAAATCCAACGACATCCTTGAGGTACCAAAAAACCACAGAAAATCCCCGAGAAGTGCACCACGCCGTTGGCATCGGAAAGGACTTTCTAGAATGGTGAATCGCGACGTGGAGCGGACACGGGAGCCGAAGGTTATGGCCAAAATACAAGCACGGGTCCACGAAGCACCGAATGGGGTCATGCACAAATCCAACGGCATCCCCGAGGTACCGACGAACCACAGAAAATCCCCGAGAAGTGCACCACGCCATTGGCATCGGAAAGGGCTTTCCAGAATGGTGAACTACACATGGAACGGACACGGGAGCCGAAGGTTATGGCCAAAATACTAGCACGGGTCCACCTAACCACGAATAGGGTCATGCACAAATCCAACGACATCCCCCAGTACCGGCGAAACACAGAAAATCCCGAGAAGTGCACCACGCCGTTGGCATCGGAAAGGGCTTTCCGAATGGTGAATCGCACGTGGAACGGACACGAGAGCCGAAGGTTATGGCCAAAATACTAGCACAGTCCATCGAACCACCGAATGGGGTCATGCACAAATCAACGACATCCATGAGGTACCGATGAACCACAAAAAATCTTCGAGAAGTGCACCACGCCGTTGGCATCGGAAAGGGCTTTCTAGAATGGTGAACTGCACGTGGAACGGACATGGGAGCCGAAGGTTATGGCCAAAATACTAGCACGGTTCCACCGAACCACCGAATGAGGTCATGCACAAATCCAACGACATCCCCGAGGTACCGACGAACCACAGAAAATCTCCGAGAAGTGCACCACGCCGTTGGCATCGGGAAGGGCTTTCCAGAATGGTGAACTTCATGTGGAACGGACACGGGAGCCGAAGGTTATGGCCAAAATACAAGCACGGGTCCACCGAACCACGAATGGGGTCATGCACAAACCAACGACATCCCGAGGTACCGACAAACCATAGAAAATTCCCGAGAAGTGCACCACACCGTTGGTTTCGGAAAGGGCTTTCGAATGTTGAACCGCACGTGGAGCGGACACAGAGCCAAAGGTTATGGCAAAAATACTAGCACGGGTCCATCGAACCACCGAATAGGGTCATGCAAAAATCTAACGACATCCCCGAGGTACCGACGAACCACAGAAAATCCCCAAGAAGTGCACCACGCAATTGGCATCGGAAAGGGCTTTCGGAATGGTG
>JAOBSW010000966.1:0-105772 GCA_026214975.1 Gentiana macrophylla
AATGTTCCAAGGCGGACCGGTCCTTGATATGGCGGACTGGTCCGCCTAATGATTACATTCATCTCCCTTATTAATCAGCATGTGTGAGGATGTATATATATAATTATAATTATATATATAACTTATAAAATTCATATCTCGAGTTCTGGATCTCCAAAAATCATGATTCAAGAGGCATCGGAAAGCTCTCGGGAAAATCTACAACTTTCGTGAAGGACTCTTCTTCAGATAATGTTGTTTTGATGAGCCATTCGTTTGTCGAAGTTATTTCTCGATTACCACTTAATCGAATCGATTATCCACTTGACCACTTCGATAGACCACTTAACCACTTAAGCAATTCGATTAACCATTTAAGCTCGTGACACTCTCTAAATCCTTCAGAGATATGATTATACTTCAACATATCGATTCTCGGGGTCTCGGATTAAAAATACGCAATAAAATACCACAAATACCCAATAAATCAATACACGACACTCCGATTTACTAAAATAAATTACAAAATGATAACTTTTACTATTATTACTACTAACTACTCTAAATTATAAAGATTAACATTTCATACTATTTATATCATAATTTCATATATTTTATATATAATTAGTTGATAAAACATAATAATATAACGTATATTTAATCATATAAAAGTAGTATATCAACTACTCCCACACTTAAGCTTTTGATCGTCATAGAGCAAAAATAAGCGATAATAAAAGATAATATAATTGATCGATTATAATTTTTAATGTAATTTATATTGTCAATATTATAAATATATTATTTATTCTAATTAAAAATTGTAAGAAGGCAGAAAGTGTATATAACTTAAATAAACTTAAACATTAAATATTATTTAGATGAAATTGTACATGTAATACTTAATAAGTATAAATAAAATATTAGAATTATTTTAAATAACTATTATGTGAAGTGCGGAATCGGAAACTTGGTCAGGAGTAGTCGAAACAAAATGGCTTATAAAGTTTAGGCTCAAGATGTTAGTTAATCGGAAAAAAAAAGGAAATCAAAAAAAAGAGAAAGAGCAAAGTAAATGCGTGCCTACATCTTCATATTCTTGATCAAAAAATAATCATCGATTAATAGCATCCTATTTTATTCCCTCTATTTTTGATTTTTCTCTCTTTTTTTTTTTTTTTCAATCAAGAACTAAAAGCATGAGTGTATGTAGAAAATCAAACTTACAAGCATTGCTTCATCAAGATTGATCGGAGTACTACTCTTTCGATCGAAAATTACAAGTCCGGTTTCCTTAAACTTGTAATCATTCTTGAGATCTTATGATTCGACTTTTTCTTTTTCATTACGTGCCTTCATTCCAGTAATAGGACATTTTAAATTGATAATACACTAATTGGACTATTATCATCCAGGCAATCGGGAGATTTTCACCTCATAGTGATATAGGACATTTTAAGTGATAATATCTACTCACTCAAATCATTGGTAGCTACAACCGATATGTTCTTTTATTATTTTTAATTTATCGATCACGAGATAAGGAAGATACACAGTGTTTGGTTAATTGCACGTGTAAATATGGTGCTTCGTCCTTAATATAGAATATTAATATATCGAACTTATTACCAAAATCGACTCTCTTGCAAGTGTCATGAGGTAAGATCGAATATACTAATACTTATCTAATTTTTCCAATCTCAAAGCATATACCAAAACTTAGCTTTTATGTCTTGTATCTTTTTATAAATACGTATACAAACTTTGAATTTCAAGGAAATGTAGACCAAAATTAGCTAAAGGTCGGTTATTTCTAGTTAATCACAAATGGCAATTTCGAGTGAGGTCTTGATCACTCTAATCAAATTTGAGGTAGGAACTAAAATTGGAAATTTATTTAGGTAGAAATTATTTGGCTATAGTTATATTTTTGTGGTGTAAAAATTGACATCCCTAGTCAATTCAAACTCATAATTCATTTTTGAAAGAAAATGATTCTAAAAATTTTACTTATAATTATCAATATACTTATATAATTTCATAAAAACAATATCAATATTAATTACTTAATTATATAAACTTAAAATCTCATTAAAATCTAAATTAGACATAAAATATAATTATAATATATCTAATATACTTTACTTAATTAAAAACTTATTCTTCCAAATTATATCATTTTTTATTCATATTTATAATAAAATTTTGATAATTTTATAATTTATAATTATTTTTTGAAAATTTTAATGAATTTTCTAACCTAACTCTACTCCCCTCACTTACGAAGTGGCATCGTCCCGATGTTGATGAGTATTAAATAAATGAGTTTGAAAATAAAATTAGAATTATATTTTATCGTTATAATTTTTATTTTATGCTTAACGTATACTAATATAAATAACAAACAACTTAAAAAGCTGAAACATATATATTAAACAAAATAAACACTTTTTACAGACTAAAAGAACATAAACTTAACCGAACTAGAAAACTTCAAACTTAACTTATTAAAAACTCAAACATCATAAATTAACAAACCAACTAAATTGTTTGAACGAACAACCTGGTGTATCAACCGGTAACAAACCAACTCTATTATCTCTGAGCGGAAAAATTTCATCCGTCTCAAGCTCTCCAACTTCATTCATTTGAGTACCTGAGGCGAAATCATCCAAGCATTAGGCATAGGTTTCCCCTCGCCTCTCGTGATTACAAACTCCAACACTTTGTCTTTGAATCAAAATACCCCAATCGACAAATTCACCAAATGCCAAAGCAAAAGTAGAAGCATTTCATTTTCACTAAGGCTCGAAATCCCAGTAGGATATACCCAGAATTAATGAAATGTTTCCACGCCTTTAGGTGTGGAAGTAAATCACGTGTAGACAAATCGTGATTTGTGTGAAAAGTGAAAGCAGACATTGGAAAGACTCATGGATTTTATTCTAATGATTATATGGATTTTTAGTTCCCATTTCATCTCAAAATGTTGTATCGTAGCAGGTGGAATTTCAAAAAGTTGATTGATAATAGAATAAGAGAAGGGAACAGACCCTCACTCCTCACCGAGACAATTTGAGTTATATCAATCATGGGCGTCGTCATTAGAGCGGAATAAAATTCTCGAACTATCAGAGACATTTATCCTTCCTCTTGGCGTACTAACGAACTTCTTCCAGCCAAATCCTCGAATAATTGTTTTACCCCATCGATCAATTTTATCGACATTTAAACATTTCTCCAGCTGGATTGGAGAATTAGCAAAAGCAGGTGTAAAATGATATTCTCGTTAGAAACTTGAGACTCCGGAAGATCCGGGTGTTAGGCTCATATGAATTGATGAAGGTGAGGATCGGTTTGACATTTAAAGCAGATGGAAAAAAAGAGTAACAAGGTAGAAGGTGAAAGAAATGGCAATGTATTACTTCATGGCTTCCTACCTTTAATAGAAGTAAATAAAACATACGTGGTTGTATCAGACGAACTCTAGAATGACTCACCCCTCTTCTCTTCACGGCTCGGGCCGAGAATAGGCCGGTTGGTCCGGCCTCATCTTCCTTTCTTGAGGGCCGGTAAAAGTCAAGTTGTGTTTTGTTTTTACTTCTCACATGTGTAACAATGAGCATGTACTTTTAACTTATTGAATATGATACCGATAAAACAATTAAAATGTTGAAAGCGATTTACTAATGATACAAAATTATTTTGGGTTTTATAGTTTTATAAAAACTAAAAGCGATTTAGAATGCAAACCAAATTTTTATAAAAGCGACTATAAAATCAAAATAAGCAACGAAGACAAACCAATATCTAAATGACAAATATCGAATAAAATGTGCGGTAAAAATGTTTAATCAAACATAGTTATGAAATTCAATCTTCTTCATAGTCTTCCTCGGGATCGACATGAAAGCTTGAACTCGGAAGCAGCCGAGAAAGTTTGGTAGTGAGGCTGTAGTCGTAGTCCCGATGAACTATCAAGACCCATCGAACTCATGCCGGTCGTGATGTGTGCAAACTCAGTGAATCCTCCCCAACTAGACATCATTTGGTCTTTGAACACTGTCGAAAATACACACTGTTCCACTAGATTGGCTCCCGAAAGGATATGACGATGGATGAAAGCTCGAAGGTGGTGGAATAGGTGTTACCCAATCTGGTAAGGTATATGGATCTCGTCGACAAGGTGGATGGCGGGATCATCAAAGGTAGGATTACGAAGCAGCTGTTGCGTTCCTCCCAAACCTCTACGAATATCATCACACCCTTTGCTATTACTTTGAGCATACAAAGCCATGTTGGCTTGACCACGTGCAACGTCGATACTAAAGATTGAAACATATCATAGGTGATAGTGTTGGAGAAAGGAGTTTGTTGAGGCCGACTCGAAAAAGATGGAAAAGAGGAAGAAGATGTGAAAGCTGGTGGAGTTTGGTTGAGTTTGACGGCTTCTAATCAAAGAGCGTATACTACCATCCGAAGCCTAGTCAAACTTGGTCCAATCAGTTTGCATCCGCCGAGAGATAACTTGTCATTGGCGAGAATTGGTACTCCCACCCTACGACATAAATCGATATAAAACAAGTGGAAATCTGAGATGACTCCTGATCTGGCGATGAAAATACTCTCGAAAACTCTTTTAAACATGACCTTTCCAACATCCACCTTAACATCATTCACCATCGCCCAAGCGATACAAACATCTTCCTTTCCATACGCAGTATGTTTACTAGAAGGGTAGAGAGTATGGCTAATAAATCTTTTAATCGCCCTTAAACCTCTAATACACATCCCGTAGTTAAATCTATTTTCAACCCACACAGCGGTTGGGTCAAAAGCATTCTGAGCTCTCAGGGCAGTCTGCTCAAAGCTTGCAGGATCATCTAGATTCCAAACTACCTGTAATCCTCCTCATCGGGAAAAACTTCAACTCCAAGAATTGCATTTATAACCAGGGTTAAAAGGAACATTTACGGCTCTTGGAGTGCTGATTTGCGACTTAGTCGGCTCATCTTGTGACAATGTAGATAAGCTGAATAAAACTCACTACTAAAGTCGTATTAATCTCCCTTCTCTTACGGCGCTAGTTCTAACCAACGCGTTTTCTAAAGATATCTTTAACTTCATCACCTAAGTCATCCAAGTCTAATCACTTTTTCAGCAAGACATCACATTTACTATAAATTTTCTCATACGCTTTCTTAGCCTCAGGTGATGCTGTTTTATCAAAGCTCACGGCTTCTTCTTCAGATGATAAAATTATTGTGCCTACTACCGGAGTTGATATAGGAATGTTTGATTTTCGTTTCTTAGAGGCTCTTTTACTCGACTCAGTCATTCTACGATATTGGTAAAGCCAATCAACAACAAAAACAAAAACAAAAAATAAAAATGTCACAACACACTCAAAAATCAAAACAGTTGAAATTAATCTAAAAACTTATGAAAAATACGAAATTGATAACTAAATAAACTAAATAATACCTTAATATGAAGAAAACGTTGAAAAGTAGGCTGGAAAAGTGATAAAAGTCGCCGGAAAGAATGTAGCTTGTTTTTTATCCTTTTTGAATTTTGTAACTTTTGTGGAAGAGAAGAGATGAATGTAAGAAGAAATCAAGTAGTGGTGTAGTGTGAGATGAATTTTTATGGAAGAATTGAAGAAAAATTTGAGTGGTGGGGTTTTGGGTGTGGGAGGTCATGGTTGTTTGTTTAGAAAATTAGGGAAGAAGAAGAAGAAAAGGATTCCCGTTTTTATGTTTTAGACCCGGACGGTCCGGGTTGAGGGCGGATCGGTCCGTGTTCATTTTTACTTTTTCCGATTTTTATGATTTTTGATTAAAACTTATAAAAATTCTAATACAACAATTAAAATCTTAAAGATAAGTTTATAATAATTTTAAAACTTAATAAAATCTTAAAAATAAAATTTGAAGGAAATCTTATAATTTTATAACAATTTCTAAAAATTTAATAAATTTTTTATAACACTTAATAAAAAGCTTAAAAATTTAATAAATTTATATTAACTCTTATAAAACATCTAAATTAAAACTCAAAAGAACTTTTATAAAACTTTTATAAAACTCCTCAAATTTCATAAAGATCAATTTTATAAAATTTGAGAAGTTATCGAAAATTTTATAAAATATAAGAAAAGACTCGAAACTTAAGGGTTCTGATTCTTGATTTCTAAATCTTCCCGGAGTTACGATATAACGTTCAATCAACCTAACTCCTAAAAGCGAAGCATTTGAATTATCTCTCTCGGAATTCCATGGGATTTTCGGATAACCACCTAATCGTTCCTTCCTAACAATATTCAAACACTCATCCGGGATTTGGTTGTGTTTTTCCCCACAGCGTCCAACATGTTCACTACTTTTTCCACAGTTACGCATCTCGTGAAATTTTTCCCTTCTTTTATCGCACTCCTTGATGTTCCATTTACAAACTTCTCTCAATCTAATCTCTCTCAACAATTTCTTGTTTTGTTCAAAAACTAAAGCTTCTATAGCAAACGCGACATCTTTATCTAGGCCTAATTTCAAAAGTAAAATAAAAACTCCTAATCTATCTAAAAAAGGCATCCAGGTTCTTTTACGTCTATCCGGTAAAAGGCGAAAGAGTTTAAACATAAACAAAAACACAGAAAAGTAGAGTAAAGATAGATAGCTTTGGTATTCGGTGATTTGGTTTCTACTGCTTTTCGGTTCTTTAGTTTTCTGCTTTTCAATGTGTAGGGGATCAATCAATAGCATTACTTCTTCTTTTAGTGTGATTCCTTCTCCTCCACAAACAACTTTACTCTGTGGCCATTGGCTATAAAAGTTGTATTTCCATCGATTAGTTCAATGACTCAGATTTGTAAACCCGTGTTACCTTAAAATGGACTGTCCATATTGACTTAAGCTTACATGAAACAACTTTAAGCGTGAATTGTACAAAAGCACTCGATTACCTACATGGAACTCACGTTTAAAGATTTTCTTATCATGGAAAAATTTCGTGCGTTCCTTTTAGATTCGAGCGTTTTCATAAGAATCGAGGCGAAATTCTTCTAATTACATTAATTGAAGCAATCTATGATCACCGATAGCCTTAGGATCGAAATTCAGAAATTTAATAGCCTAGAAGGCTCGGTGTTCTAACTCAACTAGGAGATGACAAGACTTACCAAAGACTAGCTTATAGGAGAACAACCAATTGGTGTTTTAAAAGTCATTCCATGACGCCCATAATGCATCATCTAATTTAAGCGCCTTGATTTTACGATTTGAATCAAGCTGTTTTCTCCACGATTCTTTTGATTTCTCTATTAGACACCTCTACACGTCCTTTGCTTTAGGGATGATGAGGCGTTCCTAACTTATCGTTACACCATATTTTTCAACTATCTTAGTAAATGGTTTATTACAAAGTGTGACCCTCTATCACTAATGATAGCCCTCGGAATGCCATATCAGTAAATATATTCTTTTAAGGAATCGTATGACAACTTTGGTATCATTAGTTGGAAGAGCTTCAAATTTCTACCCATTTCGAGACATAATCTACCATTACAAGAATAAATCTTTTTCCAAAAGATATAGGAAAGGTCCCATGAAATCTATACCCCAAACATCAAATAATTCACATTCTAAAATAGGTTGCATAGGCATTTTATGTTTTTAGATACATTTCCCCATTTTTGACAAGATTCACAAGATTTAACATACTTATACGCATCTCTACATATAGTGTAGGCCAATAAAACCACATTGTAAAACTTTAAAAGCGGTTTTCCAACCTCCATGATGACCTCTGCCTCTCACGATCATGACAAAATGATAAAACACTTAAAATTTCATTATCAGGCACACATTTTACGATTATCCCATCCGAACATTTACGGAAAATGTATGGTTCCTCCCGATAATAAAATTTTAAGTCATAAAAGAACTTTTTACTCTTTGCCAAGTCCAATGAGACGGAATATAATCACAGTTAAGTAATTAATGATATCTCCAAACCAAGGTGACATTTCCTTAGAAGGAATTCTATTTTTAATAATTGCATGGTTGAAGGAGTATCTATTCTAAATAGTTGTTCATCAGAAATGAATCCTTAATTTCAATTCCTATTTCTTCATTTTCCATTCTACTTAGATGATCTGCACACTACATTCTCACTTCCTTTTTATCTTTAATTTCAATATCGAATTCTTGAAGTAAGAGAATCCATCTAAGAAGACGAGGTTTAGCATCTTTCTTACTCAGTAAATACTTTAGTGCTGAATGGTCTGTATAAATTATTACCTTAGATCCAACAATATACGATCGAAACTTATCTAAGGCAAAAATTACAGCCAACAGTTCTTTTTATGTTGTTGTATAATTTAGTTGAGCAATGTTTAATGTGTGGGATGCATAGTAAATAGCTTTGAGAATTTTGTTATATCTTTGACCTAAAACTGCTCCTACAGCTAAATCACTCGCATCACACATAATCTCAAACGGCAAACTCCAATCTGGTGCTACTAGCTTGCAGTGCGATAGTCAACCTCGCTTTTAAGGTCGAAGGCTTTCATACATTTACTATCAAAGTTAAAAGGTACTTCCTTTTCAAGTAAATGACTTAGAGGCTTTTCTATTTTTGAAAAATCTGCAATGAACCTTCTATAAAAACCTGCATGTCCAAGAAATCCTCTTAGGGTTCTTAAATTAACTGGTGGAGGTAACTTTTCAATTACCTCGACTTTAGCTTTATCAACTTCAATACCTTCTTCTGAGATTCTATGACCTAAAACAATTCCTTCTGATACCATTAAGTGGCATTTTTCCCAGTTTAGTACTAGATTGGTATCTTCACAGCGTTGTAACACTCGTTCTAAGTGTAACAAACAAACATCAAATGAGTCTCCGTAAACACTAAAGTCGTCCATAAAAATTTCTAAGAATTTCTCAACCATATAAACAAATATAGCCATCATACACCTTTGAAGCGTGGTGGTGCATTACATAAACCAAGCGGCATTCTTTTATAAGCAAAAGTTCCATAAGGACAAGTGAAAGTAGTTTTTTTTCTATCTCTGCTTTGCAATGAATATACGTAAATATCCTGAATAACCATCTAAAAAGCATTAATACTTATGTCCACTTAAAGCGTTCCAACATATCCGAACTATGAATGGAAGTGGATGATGATCTTTCTTAGTATGATCATTTAGTTTTCTAAAATCAATGCACATTCGATAACTTTGTAATCTCTCTTGTTGGAATCCATTCATTCTTTTCATTCTCTTTCATTTGTGAAACCTCCTTTCTTTGATACAAC
This sequence comes from Gentiana macrophylla, assembly GCA_026214975.1. NCBI lineage: Eukaryota > Viridiplantae > Streptophyta > Magnoliopsida > Gentianales > Gentianaceae > Gentiana > Gentiana macrophylla. The sequence goes on from JAOBSW010000966.1 coordinate 9,295, forward strand.
TTGAGTTGGACTTACCCATTCACTATCGATATGGGAAAAATTATCCCCATTTCTAATAGCTTAATGACCTTTTTCTTAACAATTAAGCGCAAATTTGGGTTGGCGGCGTTGCGGTTGAATACAAGGTTTAGCATCTTCCTTCGTAATTATCTTATGAGCATAAATCTGGGGCTAATACCTCGAATATCGGCAATTGTCCATCCAAAAGCTTTCTTATGCTTTTTCAACATTCTAAGTAATTGATCTTCTTGATGCTCAGTTAAAGATGATGAAATAATAACCGGTAATAGATTATTAGTTTCAAGAAAAGCATACTTCAGATTTAAAGGTAACGGTTTCAATTCAGATTCTTAGGTGGATCTTCCGGTGATGGTTTAAGAACCCGGTCCTTCTAATTCTAATTCCAAATACTTATGCCATGATGGTTTAAAAGTAAAACTTCCTTTATCTAGAGAAAGAATTATCTCTTTCATTTCGGTGTCTTTCTCATCTTCCTTATAGATAGATAGAGTTAAACATTCTTCTAATCTGTCTTCAAAAGTTGGTAACTGATTATCATAGATGAGAATGAATATCTTCTATAAAAGAACATGATTACGGTGATTTATATGGATGGTTCATAGCTTTGAAAATATTGAAAGTAACTTCATCTTCATTGACTCTGGAATTAACTCTCCTTTCGGACATCTATTAAAGTTCTTCATGTAGCTAGAAATGGTCGACCTAAGATAAGTGGCGTGAATATCCTTCTTCCATTTCCATAACTACAAAATCTCTTGGAAAATAGAACTTGTCTACTTTAACCAATACGTCCTCAATAATTCCTTTAGGGTATTTAATCGATCTATCGCCATCTGCAGAGTCATTTGATTTTGTAAGCTTTCTATGCCTAGCTTTTTATAATCCTCATAAGACATGAGATTTATACTAGCTCCAAGATCACATAAGACCTTCTAAATGAAATCCTCCAATTTCACATGGAATGGTAAAACTTCGGAGATCTTTCGAGTTTAGGTGGTAACTTATGTTGCAAAGCTATGAGAACATTCTTCATTTAGGCATATATTCTCATATTCCTCTAATTTTTTTTTGTTTGAGAATATCTTTGAAACTTTTCATAAGCGAGGCATACTAATTAGAGTTTCGATAATGAGGATATTAACATGAATATGATGAAAAGTATCAAGGAAAGCGAGCATACTTACGATCAGTTTTAATCTTTTAATTTGCTCTTTAGGTGGGTAAGGTAAAGATTCTAAATCTATAACCTTTCCCAAAGTCATTTTCTCTTTTCATTTTTCCTTAAACTTTTGAGTATTACTTGATCGCCAAGTATCATGATCTTGAGTTTTTCTTTTAAAACATTCCTGAATCAATCTCTACTTGATTCCTTGATTCTTCTTGTTTCTCATCCTTGTTTTCATTATCTTCCATTCTAACATGTTCCTTGAATAAACTCCTAAAATCTTTATCCATGGGATCTTTCAAAATCCTAGGGATTTTTACCCATTTTTCACCTTCATTCTCGAGGTTCCAAACTTTATTCCTTTTCAAGAAATTCTCTATAATTTCTTCTTCCTCATCGTTGAATTCAAGTTCCTCTTTAGTTTCATCATTCTTTCCATCTAAATCATTTTCTACTTCATTATTCCCGAAGTTTTCTACTCCAATACTACCACAGAGTTTTCTACTTCTCGTAACTACAACATTTACCTCTCTTGGGTTTCTTTCAGTATTGCTTGGTAATCCTCCGGGAGGTCTCTACTGTTATTACGTTCACCTTCCCTACTCAAATGATCTTCCATATTCCTCAATGAGGCTTCTATCGTTCTCATTACGGTATCATGTCCACTCATAGATGTTTTCATTGTACTCATATCTTTAGTATTTGTACCACCAATAGAAGTCATCATTGTTTCCATATTCTTAGCTTGAGTAGATACTACACCCATCATATTTTCCATTAGTTTTTCCCATTTTTCAACTCCTTTCGCAGTTGAGTTGAACTTTGAGTTCTTGGTATACTTTGAGTGGTATGTTGAGGATAGGATCTAGGTAATGATTGTAAATTCGATTAGATGTATTTTCTTGATAAACTTGATTATTATTCATATTCCTATATGGGATTTGGATATGGCGGTTGTCCTTGCTTACTAGGGTTTTGGACCATCGATAAGTAGGGTGATCTCTTCTAATAGCATTGTTCAAATTCCTATCTTTCTTTGAAGAAAACTCACCTCCTCTCTTGAATATCTGTTGGTTCTTCAATCCCTATTGACATATTATCCTGATTTGAGTATTCGGTTGGTGTACTATTTTACGAACTTTGGTTTTTCTTAGATTGTAGGCCATCAAATTTCCTACTCAAATTTTCTAAATGTGCTAGAACTTCCGTATTAGATGTACATTCTCTGCCAAAAGCCACTTTCACGGTGCTAGAACCGGTTTCCCACATTCATTATTTTTGGAAATCTTTTCTATAGCATCGTAAACTATTTGAGCTTCACTCATCATTAAAGAACCACCACATGCATGATCTACATCAAAGACGTGAATCTTTTCTTAATTTCTGACAGAAAAGTTGAATTTGCATATCTAAGGAATAACCATGATCGACAGGCTCTTAACAATTTTTAAATCTTTCCAGGCATTCCCAAGCGTTTCTTGAGATCTTTGTCTAAAGTTAGCAACCTCGACTTTTAATTCCAAATTTCGTCCAGAGTGAAATATTGTTTTGAAATTCAGATTTGAATCTCCTCCCAACTTGTAAGTGAATGATGTGGAAGAGACATAAACCAATCTCGGGCTCGTCCTTTTAGAGAAAAAGGAAACATAGTCATCCTCGTTAATTCCTTATGAGCACCTTGACTTTTAGTTGTATTGCCTGATTCTTCAAAAGATAGAGATGATGATGTGGATCTTCATCATCCTCTCCTAGGAATTGGGCTCTTGCGTCAATTAAACCAAAAGATGAGATTTAATTTTGAAATTTTTGCTCCTTCATTGGGTAAAAGTATGGGATTATTAGTCCGGTTTCTTCTTATGGTTTGATCTGAGATAGTCTCGGGTTTGGTGGGTTATTACGATTATTCTGGTTCCGATTCTGATTATTTCTATTATTATTATTATTATTAGGGTTAACAGGGTATTGTCCATGCCCTGGAGCATGATCTAGCCTCTGTTCATTTGTTTCATCACTGGTTTCAGTCATTCTCGTATTTTTGTTTGAAGATGATTCTTGGTCAGGATTTCCCGGACTAGTATGACCGCGTTTACTCTCTACTCTTAACTGCCTTTCGTAAGTGTTTATGTCAGGCTTATAAGGAGTGAGCGGGGCCTTACCACTTCTAGTCATCAACTAACGAAAATAGAAAAAAAAAACTCGACTTTTATAGAAAAAGAAAATTGGTAACTAAAAGAAAGTAGATACCAACGAAAAATAAAATAGAAATGAGATAAGAAAAAGTGTTGATTTATTCTAAGAATTTTGAGCTAATACAAGTAGTAACCATAGACACAAAGAAAGAAATTAGCGGCGTTCCCGGCAAGCGGCGCGAGAAAAGGCGACGTGGCCTTTTCTAGTGCTATACCAGTCCTTAACCGACAGTGTATCGGGTCAAACTGTAGTGCTAGTATGGTGAGTCAGAGTGTCGAACCTCAGGGAACTTGGTAATTCTTCTAAGTGTGGTTAAACACCAAAGAGCACATTATTAACTCGATCTAAACCGCAATTTTATAACACAGTATCACTACTATTCTCTTGAACATAAAATAAATGCGTAATTTAAAAGTTATTCTAATATAATATATATAGATATATAAATATATATAAATGTACATAGATTGTAAAATGTATATATAGATATAAATATATAGATACCAATATATTTATAAAACTAGACAGATAATTTTATAGAACTAGCCAAAGTTTATATAATTGAATTATACGATCTTTTCCGAGAAATTGAATGTGCTCGATCTTTCCTTTTATATTAGGTCCAATTGAGTAAATGAAAGCGGTGTACTCCTGAGGTTAACAATTCCTCCTCACACGGCGTATGAAATTGTCATATGTCATTGTCATCGATTCAATCTCCACAAGCGCCCCATGCTAATCTCGGTTAGTCGAGCAGTACCGAGTACAAATCTACCCCGGATAAAAGAGGTTATTCCGTTTGTCGGACGGCCGATGTTATTCAAAAGGCTCCGGTTGTCAGGCGGATCGATTAAACTTTCCGGTGTTAGTTTCAATTAAACTGTTGATTTTAACATTATTACGATCTCGAGCACAATTTTAATAAGATTAATCTTTCCCAAGACAAATCTACCCCCGGGTAGGAAATAGGATTCCGTTGTCACGCTTTCGCACGGCCAATTTTACCCTCCGGTTTTTCTATCTTTTATCTCATATTCTAACTTCTCTAATCAGTTCATCGTTAGGTTATATGGTGCGATTCATCTTGGTTAATTACGTCAATCCGAATATTATCAATACGTTACAAAATAGAAAAAGATTCAATTAACTCAATTTTTATCAATTTTACTTAGACAGCATTCCTTTACCGAAAAGATCGAAATAAAACGATTACATAACTTTGGCTAGTTATTAGAGTTAGCCTAAAAACATTATAACAACGAAAAAGATAAAAACAAACATAAATACTTAAGAAAATTTACCGATTACAAATCTTTGAATCGAGTTGTATTCTTCCGGACATTACAACGACTTCAACAACACCGAACTTCCGATAATTTCTCGAGCATTACAACGATACTACGATTATTATTTTTGGCTTAAGGCCTATTTACAAACTACTACTAAAAAAAAGAAAATAAGAGGAGAAGATATATATATAGAGTAGATATATATATATTGGTACAAACGTTGCTCTGCATCTTATCTCCTATATATAGAAAATGTTCCAAGGCCGGACCGGTCCTTGATATGGCCGGACTGGTCCGGCCTAATGATTACATCCATCTCCTTATTAATCAAAGATGTGCGAGGATGTATATATATAATTATAATTATATATATAACTTATAAAATTCATATCTCGAGTTCTGAATCTCCAAAAATCATGATTCAAGAGGCATCGGAAAGCTCTCGGGAAAATCTACAACTTTCGTGAAGGACTCTTCTTCAGATAATGTCGTTTTGATGAGCCATTCGTTTGTCGAAGATATTTCTCGATTACCACTTAATCGAATCGATTAGCCACTTGACCACTTCGATTGACCACTTAACCACTTAAGCAATTCGATTGACCATTTAAGCTCGTGACACTCTCTAAATCCTTCCAGAGATATGATTATACTTCAACATGTCGATTCTCGGGGTCTCGGTTTAAAAATCTGCAATAAAATACCACAAATACCCACGTAAATCTGACACGACACTCCGATTTACTAAAATCGGTACAAAATGATAACTTTTTACTATTATTACTACTAACTACTCTAAATTATAAAGATTAACATTTCATACTATTTATATCATAATTTCATATATTTTATATAGAATTCGTTGATAAAACATAATAATATAACGTATATTTAATCATATAAAAGTAGTATATCAGTTAACAATATAAATATGGCTGTCAAATTCGTATGGGCAAGATAATGCATACATGTCTCAGTGTCGAAGTAGACTGTCTATTGTGCTGGATCTTTAACCAATCGACAAATTTTGCATGTTCAGCTCTAAAATATCCCAAATCAGCCTTTATATTTTGCTATTCAGCTCTCATGCATCCCACCTCAGCCTTAACTTCAGCTAACCCACGCATCATTTCACTTAACTGAGCCTTCGCATCTCCTAGCTTGGAATTAGTCTTTTGTAGCTCGATCTTTGAATCTCTTTACTCGAAGTTGGTTTTTTCCAACTCAGTCTTCGCAACACTCAACTCTGAGTTAATTTTTTCCAGCTCTTGTTGGATGATTTGAGTAATTACTGGCCTCAATGCTTTCATCTGCATATTTAAGGTTATAGTGCCATCGCCTTGCAGGTTTGTGAAGGTAGACGCGTAATCTGTACGCCTCGACTGTCTACTTCGAGCGTCCTCTTCATCAATTTCGGGACGCTCACGTTCTATGGCATGACCAGAGGCACGGGACGGTGTGTTTCTGACGGGAGGGACCGGTAATTGATGAGGTAGAGCCGTAACTGTTGAAATAGTGTCCTAAACCCAATCGGGTTGGACCGGATCCGACCGGGTCGGATCATTTCTACTATTTCTTTATGTTCGTACATATATCAAATGGCTTTTTGTTGTCATATATTTGTTATTTTAAAGAACCTATTATGAATTGTTATATGATAACGTCTTTAGTGTTAAACTGTGATAGAGAAACCATGATAGGTGATTATGGTTGATGAGATCTCTAATCACTTTAATATGTTTGATACTTAAATGTCTCTAGGCGATGTACTATTAAACAGGCATTGATAGTATAAGCAGGCTATACGTATTAGATGTCTTCTGTCTTTAAGGCGGGGATAGATCTCGTCTATCAAAGTGTAGAGACACTTGGGTATGCGTGGACATGTATTAGGGAATGCGACGTTAGGTGACCCACTTACACGTTAAGTGTCACACTATGTGACAGTTGTGTAATTATCCTTAAGACCGGAGTCTACATGGCATCACGGTGTGGATTGTCATGCTTTGACACTATTGAGGTTTCCCCTAGCCACAGGGCGATAATGCGGTAATGATTGGGTGTGATACTAAAGCATGCGCAGTATACATGTTCGGTCGTCTGGAAATCGCGTTCCCTATCAGTATGGTGAATATCCGAAAGGGCCTTCTTATAAGGAATGTCTTACTCTCGTGAATCTTTGCAAAGTGGAAGTAAATGAGTTATTTCGAGAGAGCATGATATCCAGATTATAAGATATGGTCGTTAATGTTTGACACTCGACGTACGACTGATGACGGTCAAAATATACCCGTAAAAGTCATCAACATTATCCTTAAATCGAGCCTAATAATATATATTTTATGTTAAATCACATGTGTATATTGATTATTTAATGTTACGTGATTTATAGAATATAAATTGGTATTTATCCGTTTTTTATTATTTAAATACTATTTACTGTGCAATAAATGTTTATTTTATAGATAAAGATAAATTGGAGATTTTCTACCAAAGAAGAAGATAAATATCAAGACAATTCGAAGTGGAATCGGATTAAATTGAGGATAAATATCGAAGCAGCACGAAAAGAGGAGTAAGGAGTACAAGAGCCAGCGAGCCAATCCAGTTTAGGAGGACTCGCTGGCAGCCAGAGTCCTGTTCGCTGGGGGCGAGTCCCCCTGCCCATCCGGATTAGTTTGAAATTATCCTAACGCATTTTCAGACTTCATTTGGATTTAGGAAACCTATTTCAGATCGGTTTAAGCTTATCCTATGCGAATTTTTACTCTTATAAATACTTGTACTAGTTCATTAGCAAAAACACACCTCAGACACTTCTCTCAGTTTATAATAAAATCCTCAGTTTTTTACAAGTTCTGCAATTATGTAAGTTCTTGTATTTATTTTCTCTTAGTTTTTATAATTAATTCCCCAATTGTTATTTATCGTTTGAGATTGTTAGTTTCTTAGTTAAATGATGTAGATTTGGGATTACGACGTGAGGCAGTGGGGATTCCTCGTCTATAAGGATCCACACGCCCACGCCTATGTCTCGTGATCTATGTATGACTTTATTTTGATCAATGATCGTGTTTCTAGTAGATCTATATAATTGCTTTATGAACTTCTATTTTATCCGATAAGTATAGAGAAACGCTAAGATTTAGTTTTTCGCCGAGTCAGTCTAGCCACGTCTTTATGGTGTGATTGTCCATTTAGAATTTCTTATCTTAGTATGGCTACGGCTTTATGGTTGCTCGTCTGTTTTAATTAAAACGTGTAGTGAGGAAATACCAATATAGTGCTTCTAGGTCGGCTCATGAATTGCTCTTTCGGGACTTTCAGCGAGATCTAGATCTGTGTTATACTAGGGAATTGCGTGCGCCTGATTATACGTAAATCGTATATTAACATGACACCTAAAAAGTTAGTGTTAATGGGACGGAGACTGATGCGATCGCTTAGGAAATACGCCTAACCACATGAATGTTGCCTAGGTGAGGAATACGGTTAATATCGGCATCCCTAGTTTTGTAAGCGTGCAAGTTATATGAGATGGAGGCCTAAAAAGCAAAGTCACGTAATGTAGCATAGTGATCTAGATGGCCTACCCGGAGCTAGATCTAGTTTAGGGGATGACTCCCGTAGCCAATATAAAAGAGATACGAATCGGGTAAATAGTTAGTGAGTCTAGTTTAATTATATAGAAGCTCTAGTTCCAAACGATAACATGATAATTGGGGAGGTTAATTATGTTGTATTTATTTGTGTTGTGTCGAGTCGTGTCAATTTATCTTTTCTTGTCCTTTGTTGGTCATAGACCGTTTTTATGTGCTTGACATGCTTAATTAATTATTTATAAAATGACCCACAATTGGTTCCTGTGGGATCGACCTTGATTATTTATAGCTATATACTACGATGAACTAGTCCTCTTGCTAGTATTGGTTTATGGTGGTCAAGTATTTTAATTTCACTTGACTGATCACCTCAATCAACGACCGTATGGATATTATTACAGCGATAGGATTGTAAGTTACACGGTAACTATTTCACATGAAAGGTAGTAGTCATTGCATTTGACTCTTCCGATGATTGGGGGTCATGGTGTGTTGTTAGACGCTATCCCGTGATTGTTAGGCATGAAGGACATTTTCGTAATTTGTACTTTGTGTCTACGGCCAACATATTCGGAAGCCTATCGGGTCACACACATATGAACATCTAGCCGGATTAAAATGTGGTTATAGTTGATAACCAAATAAGGAAAGTTTATCTTGTACTATAAAGGTTATAGTGGTAAATTAATATGGTGGTATTTATTTATTATGAATAAATATAATACAAGATATTAATTATGTAGATTAATTAAATATACATATATGATGTGTATGTCGAAATTATGTATATATGTGATATATATGTATTTTGCAAATTAATTAATCATAGTATTATATTAATTAAAGAATAATCCGGAAGCCAATTTGTTGGTCAAATGGGTGCCACTTTCAATGTGTATAAGATACACTTGGATTGTGTAATTTAATTAATAAGATTACCATAATATTAATATTGGATATTAATTGATTTTGGAAAATTAGATTTATGGTAATAAGATAAAGATAGTCAATATAAGATATTGACAATATATTGGAAATATTTAATATAGGATATTAAATTAAATGAGATAAATCAATCAATTATATTTTTCTTATTTTTCTTGTAAAATGTTTTATTCCTCTATACTCTACATTGGGGCGCCACATCCATTATAAATAGGAGGTGGGTTTCAAGCTCTTTTGTACATCACAATTTCAAGAGCTAATAGTTCTTGTGAAAAATAGAGAGCTTCCTAGAGAGAGTTTTGAGAGTGACAAAATGTCGGTCTAGCAGCCGAGTTTTTCTGGTAGCAATCCATGATGGGATTCCGGCGAGGTGTTCATGTGGATCACCGGTAGAGGCCAAACGCTTGGGCGGCTTCGTGCAGAAACTACAACCGTAGACAAAGCGTCGATCCAATTGGATCAACCAAGGTATTCTTTTGTCTACTTCTTTTATGCGTGTTACTTAAACGAAGTTGATCTTGGGTAAAAGGAAATAAATTTTTGAATTCCGCTGCGTTCCCGCATAGATTTCCTAACAGTAACATCCGCCGCCGGCAACCCTAGGGAAATTACATACTCCCTATCTTCTGGGGTACTCAGAACATCATCGGGCATTCTTACCTGAATACATGAAAAAAACACGGTTTTAGATACAATATATTTAAAATGTGGATTGATAAAAATGAAAATACGATACTTACCCATACAACAAACTCTGTGGAAGCCAGTTTATCGCAATACACCCCACCGTTCGAACACCGCCATCTCAGCATGCTAGGACGATCGTTCTCATGTCTCTCTCTCAAAGATGTGTATCTCCCCTTCTGAACGATGGCTGGAATGGCATGAAAATCCCACACCTGTAAGGCATATAGACAACCGGATAACGTTTGCTGAATCGCCTTCGCATCACTTTTCGGCCCAAGTAACTGTAGGTGTTGTATTTGTTTACGCCAGTTCCACATGAAGTTAGTAGAGAGATACTCCCCCCATGGATAAGTTCTGACCCGTCTAGGTCATCGACGATATAAAATATATGGCTCGGTATTACACTTCATGGGTCTTGTCCGATTAATAAACCATAAATAACATACACTAAAGCCATCCGATATACGGTTTCCTTGTCGCATTGCCTTGTCTTCATCGCTGCTAAGATTTTTGTCAATGTGACAGTCCCGGTGCACTTTCTTAGTTCACAAGGCTCCTCAAAACACCTTGAGACTGCATGCATTTGAACGTTTGCATCTCCAAATCTATACCCCATTGTCATTGCAAACTCTCTTTTGCTAAACTTTACTCTTTTCTCACCAATCTTAAAATGAAGTTCGTAGGCGCGGTCGGGATAAACCATTTGGAAATACAAGAATGCTATTAGCCGCCTTTTGTACGCCCAGGCTTCACGATACCATCTAATAAACTGACCAAACACTGATGCTTCCAATCTAGTTAACAAGGTACCATTGCCGTCAGGATACAACACCAACTCGGATTCTAGTTTTTCATAGATTCTTCTTTCCGAATGGAACCTCAATTTGGCATCAAACACCTCATCACGCGGATGAATATATTCTCCGTGTGTCCCAGCTGTGGAAAGCTACGAGTGATTATAAATACACATGATTATTTAATTGCAAAAAATAAAAAAATTGCAATATATATATATATATATATACACACTATACTATACTATATATATATATATATATATATATATATATATATATATATATATATATATATATATATATATACATTGTGTACCATATATATATATACACACACTGTAACATTGCAAATATATATATATATATATGTGTGTGTGTGTGTGTGTGAGTGTGTTTTTGCGATGTTAAGATATGATATTTTCCGTAAGTATATGTGAAAATGATATGATTATTTTTGGACAAAAGACAAGGGTAATATGTATAGTATCTATATGTAATATGTATAGTATATACATTTATATATATATATATATATATATATATATATATATATATATATATATATATATATATATATATATATATATATATATATATATATATATAAATAAAGTAAATAAGATTGTTTCCAAAAAATACTAAATAGGATTTGTACGTGTGACTATGTATATATATATATAAAGTGAATAGCAAATAGGATTTGTACTTGTGTGTGTGTGTGTATGTATATATAACCGAAATGTCTTATCATCTGTTTTATTTTTGAACATCGTTGTTTTGTGTTGTGTTGCATATCGTTGGGGTGGGGGGTAAGAGAAGAAGAGAATATTGTTTTCACCAACGTCATAGAATACTTGATGATGATGAAGGAGAACAGATGCCGGACGGAGCCGGCAGAACAGAATTTATATTTTCAATCTAACGGGTGCCTCACTTCCGGCTGAGGATTTATGAGGCTTCTGGGGACAGGAAAAGAAGCTCATTTGAGCAGACCTAATGAAACTTTCTACGAGCTACCTACCAGCAGCCCCAACACAAAGCCTGGGGATTAGGCATGACACAGCGGATCAGAATGAATCGAAAACACCCCAGGGAAAGCATGCAATTCTAAGAATTTCATCAGGCCGAGGCGTACCATGGAATTCAGTTCGAGATATTCGTTCTTGTATTTTCAAACAACATTAATTTGTCGTTTGTTTCAATTTTTTACGTTAACATACTTGTTACCGATAATTTCAAGGGCATTTATACTAAAGGCATTTTACTCCCCGTGATCGGTCCTACTCATTGTCAAAATTAAGTCATTAGCAATACTACTATCGTACTATCATACATTACACTATCACAGATTACACTACATTATCAAGTCAAAAATTATAACACTATCATACATATTCTCACACATAATGAATTTTACATGAACACCAATAAACAAATAAATTTACTTCTAAAAACCTCATCATACATTTAATCATACCATACATGAATTGAATTCAAATCAAACAATAAAATAACACACTATTGAACATGAAATATGAAATTCTCTAAATTATACATGAATTTTCGAATTATACATGAATTTTTGAATTTTACATGAACATCAATAAACCCTAAACATCAATAAACCATTAACCCTAGGCTATTAATTACATATTATTGATGTTCATACATATCCATTCGAATTCTAAACATCATACATATCATTTCGATTTCTAAAAGCACTTCATCATACATATAATCATACAATAAATAAATTCGAACCTAAACCCTAAACCCTATAACACCGTTGAATCTCAATCGAACAAATAACATGATATTCACATAATTATGCATCAATTTTCATTGTGAAATAAACCGTAAAAAGCCTGTCACAATCAAATAAAAAAATTTAATTGGATTAGCCCCATGAATTCGAATCAAATAACAAAATCAAATAGGATTACCAACAAAATCAAATATAAAAAACAAATAACATAATCAAAAAACGATAATGTATCTTCTTTGTCAAAATCAAATAACCGTAAACACTCACATTAGGTGCTTCAAGCTCGAGAAGAAGAAGGATTAGCCATGGTGAAATAAGGATTGAAATGCTCAGTAAATCGTCCAAATTCGGGTGTTTTCTGCGTTTTTTGAGGTGTAATTGAAGCAATTTGTGAAATGAGGAAAAAGGCACGATAAGGGTTTAAAAATGGGACGTATCCGTCCAAAATTGATGTTTCCGCCCAAATTTGGGCGGTCCTCTGTTTGGACGAAGAGATCAAATGATACCGTCCTCTGTTTGGACGAAGAGATCAAATGATACCGTCCAAATTGGGACGGTTTTAGGGTTTTGGGCAAAATGGATGGAAACCGTCTAAAATTTGGACGCACCGTCCAACTTTGGACGGAAATCGTCACAATTTGGACGGTGCGTCCAAATTTTAGATGGTTTCCTTCCATTGATCCATTGGATGGATTGGGACGAAAATGTATCAAAATTTGGAAGGGTTGACTGTATTTGGACGAAATCCTCCAAATTTGGAAGAGGAACCTGAAAAAAAATGTCAGATACTGTTTGACCCGAAAATAAATATCAGAGCATACAGTAGCCTGATTTACCAATTTCCCTCATTTTATTGTGGTTTATAAATTAGATATAATTACACTTTTGGTCCTCTTTGTTCTTTGGTCAAATCTAACACTATATTTCATTTTTTTTGTCCCATAAGTATTTTATTGTGTTTTTTTTTTTTACGTCATACAACGAAAGAATAGCATCAAACGTTTATTTCTACCGCATTTGATGCTTGTTTAATACTATTAGTTGAAAAATAATTAAAATATAACGTTGTCCGTGACATTCTTGCTTGTCACACTATGCGGATTGGGGTGTAAATAAGCCTGGTTACACTTTTTACTAGTGCCTATGCAATTTATCTTGGCGGAATGTTATATCGTGGAGTTTGAAGAAACAATCATCGCCGCTTGATCGCATTATCAAAAGTGAGTATCATCTCGCCACAAGTTCACGTGGTTTATTGTGACAATCTCAGAGCTACTCGGCTTTGCTCGAACCCCGTCTTCCATTCAATTATGAAGCGTCACGCCATCGACTACAACTTCATTTGCGATTAGGTTAATGAATGACTTCTTCATGTCTCTCATGGCCTGACGTGTGATCAAATTGATGATGTTTTTTGCCAAAACGCACCTTCGGCTTGACTTTGTTTCTTGGCTTGAAAAGTTGTGTCTCTGGTCTCGATACACACCTTGAGGGGGTGTAAATGAAATATCGGAAAATATTGAAAATATATTTTGTAATTATTACGTAGATGGTAGATTGATTGTGGAATAATCATCTACAATGTATGTATTATAACTCTTTGAAGTAATAAAATACTATTCACTTCTCAAACTCTCTTGCTCACCAAAAGCAAAAAATGTGAGTGTTTTTTTTTTTTCTTACACATTATGTGCATTTTTTTGTGCATAATTTTTGTGCACTTATACTTTTCGCACAACAAAATCGCTAAGTGTAAAAGTTCAATAATAATAATAATAGTTTTTTTCCTTCAAAATTTCTTTTTTTTTTTTTTTTTTGAGAAATTCCTTCAAAATTTCGAATGATCACTACATGAGTCATAATTTAGTCACAAAAATCTCATACAAATGTAAAATGGGATGTAAGCCTAATTTTCAGATAAATACGTAATAATAATAGTAGCATACCTCTCAAAAAAAAAAAAAAAAAAAAAAAAAAAAAAAAAAGAGTAGCATAGATAACTAAATACAGTGTACCAAGATTACATATTACAGTGGTACGGCACTAGAGCCTATCCGATTTTTTCGAAGTGGAAACCGGTTTCAATCCTCCACCCCGTAGTTATTAGGTTCGTTTCCCGGTAAAATAAAAAAATAAAAATACAGTAACTCTTAAAAATAAGAAATTGCCCAATTCCCATGACAATGGATAATTATTACTGCAATTTAGATAAGATCAATGACGTGGACGATTAATTTTTTTTTTCTTTTCTGATGACTCACCGCTAATATTACCCAATCCCCTAATAATGGCTATGGATATAATTATTACCATCAAATCTGCCAATCAAATTCACGAATTATAGTGATTCCAAGGAAAATAAGGAATGAAATCTTTTTTTTTCTAAATAAAAAAAACTTTCCCAAATAATTTTTTTTTCTTTTTTGTTTTTTTTTTAAAACAAAATTCGGCTAACCATGTATAAATATCGAAACACCCAAAATGAATTCTATACGTTTATGTAAAGACCAAAATTGAAGTGTAAAGGAAGATAAAACATTTGCTATATATCCAGAACTGCTGCAGATTGCTAAGTGCAACGAATAAATAAAAGTTCAAATATTCTCAGTTTATTTTTTATCAGGTAATTTCTACTACTTTCATCTAAAAAATATTCAAATTTTCCATTATGTTTTGTTCTTTTATTAGCATTTGAATATGAAAAAAAGTAATTAGCCACAAAAATTATGTACACAAAAAAATTGATTTGATTTAACCAGTGCATGTTTCTTTTCTTTTTGGATTTGTAGATTTTGAGTATGTAAGTTGTGTGGTTATTAATCCAGAAGGTTTGGGTTTGAGTTTGTTTTGGAGAACAAAGAGTGTGGTTTTTTTTTCGTTTCCGTAAAAAAAAATTGTACTATGGTTTAGATCTAATTTTGTGTCAATATATGTGTATATATCGTTCTTGTTTGAATATTGTCAAAACATGGCTGCTAGTTTGGTGGTAATTTGATTTCAATATATTATATTATAATAAAATACTTCGATTAACCGATTTAGTGGTAGATAATATATAATTTTATGACAATTGATAATATATAATTTTATGTGTTATATTTGTCGAGTATAACATATAAGGGTCCAGACTAATAAAATTCTTTGTGTTAAGTTTGATGTATTGATTGTTATTTTTGTTTATATTTTTTTGACACAAATTTTTTTTTTGTTTGTTCATATTCAATCATCATTTACTTTTCATATAAACATTTTTTATTTATCCATCTGATATAATAACATAACAATTTTCCACTTGCTTATATAAACATTTTTGTCTTATTCATCCAGTTAAATAACAATTTTCTTCTGAAGAAATAGTTATAAAAACAAATTCTATTAATTTCACGGGAGGCCTGTTTTTTATTTATATATATTAAAAGTGGTTTTTGTGATTCTAGGTTTATGTTTTATTATTTTATTTTTTTGAGGGGCTTTTATTTATTTAATTAAATGTGATTCATATCATATTAAGTAACTTCAATCATATTTTTAAATGTGTAGTATTTCTTACTAATTTTTTCAAGTGGATTCTTAATTGGATAAGCCCAGAAATTTGAGGGCAGATACCTGATAACATAGATAAATAGTGTACGGTTTTTCCTCTCTTCTTATTTAGTAGGTCCTGTCGGTGGATTCAGGAATTTGTTCCGATGGAGTCTAAACCTAGTGGGATTATCGGTCTTTAGAAATACTTTTTTTTTTTATTACGAAATGAAATTGTTAATAACAAAATTACACTATTTTAATATTAAAAAAATCGGATTTCAGTGGGTCCCACAATATCCGATGTATTCTGAGGGCAAGTTGAACGCTTCAATTTTATTTTTTAGGAAAAAAATAAATAAATAAATTGACTTGTGGGAGAAATATGTAACGGATAGGCATATTCGGTGCATGAACTAGACATTATAATTTGTTTCTTTTTCTGCTCAACTTTTCAATATATGTGAAAGAAAGAAAAGTAAATCCGTTTTAAGCATAATTAATGCTTAATAGATACTTTTTTCGTTTTTTTATCTGTCATATTTCAGATTTTGTTTTTTATTTATTTATCTGTCATTTTATAATTTCAATGCATCATTCATTATTTTTTTCCCTGCTTTATCAATAAAGTATTAACATCCCAATAAAAACTTAAATTTTCAATACTAAAAATTCTTTTACAACAAAGTATTTACATCTCTTATAAAAATATATATTTTCAATACTATATTTTAAGCATATTAATTACTTTCTTAATTTGTGATTCTTCTCTATGCGACATATAAAAAAACGGAGGGAGTACATTACTTATTATCGTTGTGTATTAAATAAGATAAATATATGATTCTAATACTAGATGTAACCTTATCAACATATCAACACATTGTATTATTGTTTATTTAATTCAATGAAAAATTGAAAAATTACTACGGTGATAAAAATGTGATAGATGTTATTTTTTTAAGCGTGATAAATAATTATAATAAATATCATTTATTAATACTAATAAAGAATACATTAAATCTAAGTTTTCAACCTTGATTGAATGAATCACATTTCTACCGTACCTCAGTAAATTAACTGTTAGTATTAATATGAATATTAAAAACTGTGACTGTTATTGTTTTTATTTGTAGCCATATTTGTAATTGTAACTCGAAAAATGTGAATTTTATGTGCTGTTTTTTTTTTAACCATGTTATTGTTTTTATTTGTAGCCATATTTGTAATTGTAACTCGAAAAATGTGAATTTTATGTGCTGTTTTTTTTAACAAATAGGAGTAAGGCAAGTGAGTGGTGCCTTAAATGTAATTATTAAAATGGTCTTGACAATATTCTTATTAAAGGAATTTGAAAGGCAATTATGGATGAAAATATTTAGACTTTAAATTGATTACACACGTGATTCATTCAAGTCTTCAAACCATAAGTTACTGGATTAATTTCTTCCCCTTTTAAATAATATATATTTTGTATTTCCAAAACAAATTAAAAAAAAATTTGTTGTATTTGTAGTAGCTGTTTTACTATTTTCGTTGTTGATGAATAACGGATATAATTATGTCTACTTTCCCATATAAATACCATCTAATTCGTGATAACATCTTTTGTTCTTTTGTTTTTTTTTGTTTTTGTTTTTGTTTTTGTTTTTAGGAAATATAATATAACAATTGGGAGCGGTTGAAATGGGTGAAGAAACATTGTATAAGTCGAAAATAACAGTGTATATCGTCATCTGCTGGTTTTCTGCTGCCATGGGTGGCCTCATGTTCGGTTACGACATAGGCATTTCAGGTATTTCACTTTTATTTATTTATTTAGTAAATTATTCTTTTATCACGTTATCATTTTATTGTAGTTTATAAATAAGAGATAATTACACTTTTATCCTTTTGTAAATATTTATTCTTACACAAATTTAGGCCAAATGTTGAATCTTTCTACCTGAATTTGGGTGAAAATATATGAAATATACTTTCTGACCGGTAGTGGATGTAGACTGAAATTAAGTCAGAATTATCGACCAAATTCTTGAGTAATATTGTGTCAGAATAATATATAATATATGTGCGTGTTGCGTGAAAAAAAAAAAAAAAAAAAAAAAAAAAAAAGATATAACGATTTTGCATATGTTTATGTATGTATATGTATATATATACCAGGTGGAGTATCAGGCATGGATGATTTTCTGATAAAATTCTTCCCAAAAGTTCATGAAAGAAAACAACATGCCAATGAAAATAACTACTGCAAATACGATGATCAACTCCTTCAGCTATTTACATCTTCACTCTATTTAGCAGCTCTTGTTGCTAGCTTCTTTGCATCGAGAGCTTGTTCCGTACTTGGCCGGAAACCGACTATTTTCATGGCTTCCGTTCTTTTTATCGCCGGAGCTGGACTTAGCGCCGGTGCCGACCACAAGTGGATGCTTATTTGTGGTAGAATTCTTTTTGGCTGTGGTGTTGGTTTTGGGAATGAGGTAAATTATCTTTACATATCTAAACTTTTGGTTATATTAATTTACATTGATCCCTCATTAGTTAAAATTTGATATATCGGCCCTTACACGGTTACACCAGACCAGCACCGTAAGTGAATCGGACTACTCGTAAATTACTAGTATTCGACTTGTAGGAGAATTTGACTTAATTACTAGTACTCGACTCGTAGGAGAGTTTGACTTAATCGTAAATGATCCAGAAAATTCATTTAACGGGGTCTAAAATTCTTTTAAAGAATAAATTTTTCTTTTCAATAGGGTCCAAATATTTTTTTAAGGGTAAAACTGGAGTAATATGTCATTTTAACGGTGTCCGTGCATCCCAGTAGTTACATATACATCTTCCTCGAGCTACTTGCAAATAGTTAACCGAGCCGGATTTGAGCTTCAATATTTAGTAATCGAGTTTACTTCGTGAGTTAACCGAGTTCCCTTAAATAATTATATTTAATTAATTATATGTAAAAAATTTAATATTTTTTTTAAGTTTTTAGTCGAGTCGAGTATCAAACTAGTTGAATTCAACTTATCATGATTATAAAAATTAAATGTATTGTAAGAATATAATCGAGCTTCTGAACCAAGTCGAGGTATATCGAGTTGTGGACGAGTCGAGATTGATCATGCTTTTTTATGAATTGATCGAGCTCAAGCTCTAGAGGGTATTGAGCGCGCTCTCTATATATATAATCTCTCTCTATATATATATAGTGTGTATCTCTCTATATATATATATATATTGATTTGAATGTACAGTGTTAAAATGACGTTACTTAAATGAAATCTTGCAGGCAGTTCCATTATTTCTGACAGAGATTGCACCAGTCAAACACAGGGGTTCAGTCAACATACTCTTCCAGCTCTTTGTTACTATTGGCATATTCATAGCAAACTTAGTTAACTATGCTACATCAAAGATTCATCCCAATGGTTGGAGGATTTCACTTGGCCTAGCAGCTGTCCCAGCTTTCTTCTTACTTATTGGATCCTTTATCATCATGGAAACCCCAGCAAGTCTAGTCGAACACAAAAGATCGAAAAGGCTAAAGAAAACCTAAAAAGAATCCGGGGTGTTGATAACGTCGATGCAGAGTTTGAAGAGATCTTACACGGTTGTGAAATCGCGGAGAAAGTCGAGAAGCCCTTTAGAAGTTTGTTTAAGAAACCGGGAGTACCGCCTTTGACTATATCGATCCTTCTTCAAGTTTTTCAGCAACTTACGGGGATCAACGCGATCATGTTCTACGCACCGGTTTTGTTCCAGACATTAGGGTTCAAAACCGATGCATCGTTGTTGTCTTCTGTTGTTACCGGACTTGTTAACGTTCTCTTCACATGTGTCGCTATCTATTTAGTTGATAAAGTTGGAAGGAGAGTTTTGCTTCTTGAAGCTTGTGTTCAGATGGGCATTTCTCAGGTATATTAATAATCTTTCTTGATTTAGTGTAAATAGAGAAAAAAAACTGCCATGTCCCTAGGACATGGTCGAGTGGTAAAGGGCTTGAGTGTGGAGGTTCGAGTCCCTTGTGGTTAGGGTTTTAACCATTTTTTTTCTATAGAAAAAAACTGCGAATTCTAACAGTGTATTTTGTGTTTTTATATTTTGTTGTGCACAGTTTGTGATCGGAGTGATCTTGAAAGTTTACCTAAAGCCAACAGGTACACTTAATAAGAATCTAGCTGGTGTGGTGGTATTCTTTGTGTGCTTTTATGTGATGGCATTCTCGTGGTCGTGGGGCCCGATGGGATGGCTGATTCCGAGTGAGATTTTCCCATTAGAGACTAGAACCGGGGGTTTCGCCTTTGCAGTTAGCGCGAACATGATCATGACTTTCTTGATTGCTCAAGTGTTCTTGTCTATGTTGTGCCACATGCAAGCGTACCTCTTCTTTTTCTTCACCCTCTGCATTATAGTAATGGGAGTTTTCGTGATTTTCTTTTTACCCGAGACGAAGGGGGTTCCAATCGACTCCGTGGTAGAGAGGGTTTGGAATCGGCATCCGGTGTGGAAGAAATTCTTCAAAGATGATGATGTCCATAAGGTTGCAGAAATGATGCCTTGAAAGTTGAATAATGATCTTCTTGTTTTTCTTTTGGTATTATTATGTAGTTTTACTTTTTTTTTGAACCACTTTTTTTTTTTTCCTTGGATTGAAGTTTTACTAACTTCTTGATTATTATATGGATGGATTAATGTGTGAAATTCGTATCAATTAATAAATTCAATTCAATCATCATCTATGATCTATAATTATGTATTTACATAATAGTTTGACACAACCATTTTTTGAGTGAAGGTTGTAAAGTGACCACTCTTTTTTAGTTGAAGGTCATGTACCCCTTTTACTAAGAATCATAGCCATGAAGGTTTCAAAATAACAAATAGGTCGTTAAATGTGTACATACCAACATGTTATGATAAGTGAATAGGGACTTGTAAATGTAAAATCTTGTGGTAAAATTGTTGTACTAACTACTAAGTTAGAAATGTAGTTTACTTATTTCTACCCACCCTTAATGCTATGTGATATAGATTGAAAATAGTCATATCATGCCCATTTGTTTGATAGTCACTCATACACACTTGGATGCGGTTAATATGTGTCGATACCAAAATATCGTCGGGTAATTGGATTCTTCTGGAAAAATCCAACTACAAAAACATGAGATTTTAATGATGGATTATGGCTGTGTTGTGTGAGACTGTATATTAAGGGATCAAGTCAAATAACGTAGTTATGAAGGTTGAGGATGATAATCTTATATAGAGTTCCAGCGTGGAAGTTATAGCATGAATGCCTGTTTTAGAGCCTACGATTGAGGCTAGTATAATGCCGAACATGGGGCAGTTATGGCTCAATGAGGCTAAGATCGCGGGATGTGATCAGACATGGACAATGACAGTTAATGGAGATCAATCGTGGCGATCCCGCCCACTAATACTCGGTAGACTTCTGTAGAGGTAGAGAGGCGACATGTTACGCGCAAAGAGTGAGTTTGTATGGCGGGTCGGCTAATTAATACTTGATAAAAGGTCTGTTGGTTTCTATGAACAACTGAATCAGATTGGTTTATCTAAACTTGGCTCTTTGGACCCGTCTTTGGATTGGAGGCCCACCTGTGGGCTTATGTTGATTTAGTCGATAGACTGTTTTGACCCGCTTGAGCCTTAGAAATAATAATAATTCGAGGTATACCCATGTAATTACGTCAATTCACTCGACACACAAGTTTTACCTTATTGTGTCTATAAATTCTACTATCATAAGCAAAAGTATCCAACCATACATCTGCCACATCAAGAATACAATTTTACAACTAAGACAATTTTTTTTAGTAAAAAAATAAATTTTTCTAAGATAAGTGGGTAAACGACTAATAAGATTAGTGACAGTGATAAATGCATATTCCCAGTAGTGAAAGAGGAAGATTAGATTGAACTAAGAGGGCGATGCCAACTTCAACAATTTGACGGTGACGTCTTTCAGTAGCACCAATCATCAAGGAAGCTTTTAGGAACCATAAATCAAAGGTTCAACATAAGGGCCCCGAACATCATATTATATTAAATCTAAAAGGCGCAAATCTAGCGGGGTCTTTACCGTAGGGAGTCCTCAACTAAGAATTTCCCCTTGTAACAACATGTTGAGTTCTTTTTTTTTTTACGAATCGAAGCGACAAAGGGCTGAATCTCAGATGATCGTGGCAGCAAGGCCACTCTGCCACTTACAATACCCCTTACATGTTGAGTTCTTTTGTTGAAGCTTCTAGTGGTAAAGTTGTTGCAATTAGTAGAAAAGTTAATATAGTTACCCATAAGTTGGCAATTTGGAAATAAAGTATTCTAGTTAGACCTCTAATTTTCCTTATTGGGTAGACCTTTAATTTCCCTTATCGTGTAGCAGTATCAAGTTAGTGTATTTTATCATTGACGATACAGGGTTTCACTCCCTCCACGTGTCGTCTATCGGTTGGTCGTCACATTATGAATGAGCTACAACATATTCATGTGGAGACCCAGGACCGAGGCTAGGGCCATCTAACCGGCTCCAGGTTACGACTATCGACTACCGAGCAGTGTGAGATGACAAGTCCATAAGGATAGAGTCCACACCAGCTAGCGGTGTAGGACAATGAGTCTAGGGTCGATCACCGCAAGTCGGCAGTATCGACACCGAGGACGCGAAGTCCGCGCCGGTATCGAGCCCACCCACAGCGATAGCTTGGGCAAGGGTCTCGGCTTGTTTAAGGGTAAAGATGACAATAACACAAGCCGACTTAACCCTAGGGTTTAGGCAAGTATTGTCATTATAAATACCCCCAGTCCAGGAACTACGTAAGGCTTGATTCTGGAACATAACGAGATACGTGGCGGTCTAAGATACTGATCTTGGACTCGGCCGCATACATAAAATCCACCCCCTCATTCCTTCTTGGCATTAGGGTTCTTGTGTGTTCATCACTAGATTAAATTAGGGCTCAAATCATTAAGGTGACAGAATTGGTCATCGTCATTGGCGCTAGAAGGAGGGCCATCTATTGATTGAATACGCAAAAACACGATGCCTCCCAAGAAAACTGCATCCAAAACTGCATCCAAAGCGGTCGATCAAGGCTCCCAGATGAACGAGCCGATCGATCCTGATATGCAAGGAGAAGAAGATCCATCCTTGGATCTTATTCAGCACGATCCTCAGCAGAAACAGGGGGAAAAAGATCCAGCTTTGAACCCTGTCCAGGAGACCCACCAACCAGAAAAGCAAGCTCTTGCTCCAGAATATCGGGCGCTTGCGGATCAGTTGGCAGGGGCGGATTTGGAGGTAATGTCCAGGATAATAGCCGAGGCAGTTACGGCGCGAAGGCAGGCAGACGCCGCCCAGAAAGAAGCTATGGCGGAAGGCGGCCAGAAAGACGTAGTGGACAAGCCTAAACAGACTCTTGGGGACGAAATAAGCGCATCATCTAGCTCAGTGGAAAGGAAGAGACGTGAGATCCACCAAAAACACCAGAGAGGGGATGATGATAGCGCCAGGGAAGAGTTGAATGCAATTTTGGGAAAGAACCAGGTTTCGTTGTGGCTCGAGTCTCCCTTCACGAAGGAGATCGAGAGCTTTCCTAAACCCAAGGGGTTTAAGATACCGAAAATAGAACCTTATGATGGCACCACCGACCCGGAGGACCATCTCCGCAGTGTATCTATCTCAAATGAGGTTGGATGGGGCACCGATGCAATGCGTTGTCGGGCATTCGAGCATTTACTCGTAGGTCGAGCAAGAGAATGGTTCACGAAGCTACGACCAGCGTCGATCTCTAGTTTTGCCATGCTCGCTCGAAAGTTCCGAGATGCGTTTATAGTCAATAATAAGTTTCATCTCGAGTGCCACGCACACCTCATGAGCGTGAGGCGACAAAAGATGAGACGAGAATGGAATATTTGAAGAGGTTTAATCTCGAGGCCATGCAGGTCAAGGACGCAGACGACCGACTTCTGATCACATCGTTCGTAGGGGGGCTGCGTAATACTAAGTTATACATGAAGTTGAGCAGAGACGTTCCCCATACCATGGACGAATGTGTCAATGTGGTGCATAGATTCATCTAAGGGAAGAGGCGCTGGCGGCACACCCAATCCGGTGGATGGAATCCAAGAAAAGACACCGAGGTCCGAGCAGAATCACCCAAGAGGCAGGATGTCGAAAGTAAGCCATCAGTTTGGGACCGTATCGACACGTCCACCTCAGACCGTGGGGGCAAGAAGGGACCCTCACGTGATAAGGACTTTATCCCGCTCAATCGACCTCGATCCGAGGTGTTGTCGATTATGCTTTCAAAAAACTTGGCGAGGAAACCGCCACCGTTGAAGAAACCTCGAAAAAAGAGGAATGCAAGCAAATACTATGATTTTCACGAAGACATAGGCCATACAGCAGAGGATTGTATCGACACGAAAAGAGATATCGGCGTCTGCATTCGAGGAAGGAAAGCTAGGCGAAGTTGTTGACAGATCTCGGTATGATGGGCCCGGGGGCGTGGGGAATTTAAGAGGAAAAACTCCGATCAAGAGGCGGAACCGAGGTCGAGATGCCCAGAGGCGAAGGATCGGTCACCTCAGAGGAATCGATCCCAGTGTCGGAAGGAAACAACGAGAGATAACTTTGGTCGGGACAAATACGAAGAAAATCGACACGTAAACTATGTCAATACGATCTTTGGTCGGATGAAAGTGATAAGGATCAGACCGGTGAAGAGCCGGCTAGTAGCTCGAGAGGCAAGCAAGCGGCTTCAGATTCACGGCGAAGTCGGATACGGCCCTCGAGATGATATCCCCAAGTCGAGGAGTCATAGCGAAGGTTAGTTATTGAGGCGATTATTAGCCGAGCCCGTGTATCGAGTGCAGATCGATAACGAGTGTGCGATGAACATCATATATCACTCGGCGTTTCAAGCGATGAAGTTGAAAGAGAAGGATCTAGCCCCATAAGCGTCTCCCTGCTCGGATTTACAGGGCAAGCGATCCATCCATGGGCTCGATAAAGTTACTCACGACGAGTTGGGGATGGCGAGAAAGGAAGGACACTTGAATTAAGTTATGTGGTGGTCAAGGCCCCTCGCTTATAATGTTATCCTAGGGCGACCAGCGCTCTTACGACCTACGAGCTATAATTTCAACATTCCATAATAGCATGAAGTTTCCTACCCGGGCAGTTCCCACGAAGTAAAGGGAGATGTTGAAGTCGCTCGGAATTGTAACTCTGTAGTCATGAATGGGAAGATGGCGGTTCAACAAGTCTTAGTCGAAGGCGATTCCCGAGAGGAAGAAGAGGAGAAGAGTTGGGTCTCAGGTGATGCGATTGAAAACGTCCGACTACGGGAAGGAGAGGGACGATCAATGTGTGCAAGTCGGGATTTGGATCCCAGAGAAAGAAAGACAACTATTGGTCGAGCTTTTAATCGAGTTCGAGGACATCTTTGCTGGAAAGCCAGCGACATGCCGGGACTATCTACCGACATCGCGGTTCATAAGCTCGAGATTGACCAGGCTAAAAAGCGGTCAAACAAAGAGAAGAGGAATTTTGCATCCGATCGACTTGAAGCTATTGAGTTGGAAGTCGGCAAGCTATTAGCGAGCTTGAGATAGTGAGAGAGGTATTCTACCCAGAGTGGCTAGCTAACCGGTATTAGTCAAGAAGCCCGATGGCGGTTGGCGCATGTGTGTGGACTTCACAGACTTAAACAAAGCATGCCCAAAAGACTCAGTACCAGCGCCCAAAATCGGCAGGTTAGTAGATTCAACCATCGATTTTGAAGTTTTTGGCTTCTTAGATGCATATAAAGGATACCATCGATTCTAATGGATCCTCGAGATGCGGAGAAAAGCAGCGTTTATCACAGATTCGGCACCTACGCTATGTGACCATGCCATTCGGATTAAAGAATCTTTGGGGCAACATACCGGAGGCGATCAATAAGATATTTGCAAGGCAAATTGGTAGATGTATGGAAGTTTATGTAGACGACCTGCTTATCAAGAGTCGATCTATGAGACAATACCTGGTCGATGCTCGAGAGGTTTTCGAAGTGTTGAGAGAAACGCAGATGAGATTAAACCCGAAGAAGTGCACTTTTGGAGTCAGGTCGGGTAAGTTCTTGGGCTATATGATTTCGAAGGACGGGATTCGAGCGAACCCGGATAAAATCGATACGTTGAAGAATATGCCCGCACCTCGAAATGTAAAAGAAGTGCAAAGACTCACGGGTAGAATGGCGGCCCTCAACAGATTTCTATCGATATCCGCCCAGCGAGCGCTACCATTTTTCAAGATACTCCGCAAGGCCAGTCCGTTTCATTGGGATAATGAATGTCAGACAGCCTTCGAGGAGCTGAAGGCCTATCTATCCAAGTTGCCTACCCTCACCTCGCCTCGAGAAGGGGAGAGGCTGCTGGTTTATTTGGCAGTATGCGAGAAGGCAGTAAGTGCGGTCCTAGTTCGAGAAGGGGTACATGGCCAGGTGCCAATCTAGTTTGTCAGCAAGGCTTTACATGGTCCCGAGGTCCGGTACTCGCCAGCCGAGAAGTTAGCATTATGTCTTGTTCATGCCTCGAGAAAGTTGAGGCCCTATTTTCAAGCTCATCCCATTGTGGTAGTCACCGACCAACCACTAAAGCAGATATTGGCAAAACCCGACACCTCAGGTCGATTGGCAAAATGGGTGATAGAAATGGCCCAGTACGACATCGAGTTCGCCCCTCGAACTGCGATAAAAGCACAGGCCTTGGCAGATTTTCTAGCTGAAGGGATCTCCATCCAGCTTGATCAAGAGAAGCAAAATCCAGTGGAAAAATGGACTCTCCAAGTCGATGGAGCATCGAGCAAGGAGAGGGCGAGAGCGAGACTCTTCCGATAAGCCCGAAAGGCGAAGAATTCCCATACGCCCTTCGATTCGATTTCAAGGCAACGAACAACGAGGCCGAGTGCGATGGCTATGATAAGCGGCACAAGCTTGCAATCAAACCGGGTGTCGAGGATCTCATTGGTGTATAGCGACTCGCAATTGGTAGTCAATCACGTGAAATGGGAGTATGAGGCTAAGGAAGAGACCATGAAGAATTACTTAACAGTTGTTCAAGGCCTCATACCAAAATTCAGGACAGTTCAATTCGAGCAGGTGCCTCGAAGTCAGAACAAAAGAGCCGATGCGCTCTCAAAACTTGCATCTAACTTTATGTCAAGTAAGAAGGTTCTAGTCGAATTATTGGCCGATAGGAGTTACATCGAGGCGGAGGCCCAACCCGATTACTCGGAGGCCACGTGGATGGACCCGATCGCTCTCTACCTCAAAGACGGAATACTACCATCTGACAAGGTGCAATCCAGGAAAGTTCGACTCCAATCAGCTCGCTACGCATTTTTCGACGATATCTTGTATCGAAAATCTTTTGTGATCCCCTGGTTGAGATGTGTTTCAGAAAGTGAAGGCGAATACCTCTTAGAAGAGATTCATAGAAGAGCCTGTGGGAATCATTGTGGAGCCAGAATGTTGGCTCGAAAATGCAAGTTAGCTGGGTATTTTTGGCCGTCGATGCAGCGAGATGCGCATAACCTAGTCCAGAAGTGCAGCGCTTGTCAGATTCATGATAATATCTCTCATCAACAAGCGTAAGACATGAACGTCATCTCGTCAGCATGGCCATTCGATCAGTGGGGAGTCGATATTGTGGGGCCTCTGCCCCGAGCTCCGGGAAATCTTAAATTCGTGGTCGTCGCGGTGGACTACTTCACGAAATGGGTAGAAGCTAAGGCTTTGCCCGACATCCGAGCTGCCACCATCAAAAACTTCTTGTGGGTCGACATCCTCTGCTGGTACGGAATTCCGAAAGCTCTAATCTCGGACAATGGTACCCAGTTCGAGGATCGAAAAGTTAGAGAATGGTGCAGTGAGTATCGTATCGACCAGCGATTCACCTCGGTAGCTCATCCACAGGCAAACGGTCAAGTCGAGCAAACTAATCGACAGATCAAACTGGGTTTAAAAAAGAGACTAGAGGCAGAAGGTCGAGATTGGGCAGTTCAGCTTCCGAGCATCCTGTGGCCATACAGGACAGCTCCTAATTCATCGACAGGAGAAACTCCCTTTTCTTTAGTGTATGGGTGTGAAGCGGTGATACCCGCCGAGATCGGAGTTCCCTCACCTCGAGTTCTGGCTTATAATGTTGAGACAAATGATCCCGAACTCCGACAGGAAAGGGACAATGTCGAGGAACGAAGAGAGATAGCCTCAGCCAGAATGGCAAGGTATAAGCAAAAGATCTCTCGAAGATTACAACTCGAGGTCGACATCGATATTTCAAGATTGGAGATCTGGTTCTAAGGAAGAATGAAGCAAGTCGACGGGAGGCGGTTGGAAAGTTGGCCCCAATTGGGAAGGACCATATCAGATTCAAAGTCCACCCTAAAGGGTCGTATCAAGCAGGCGGCAGATGGGACCACAGTTCCTCGACATTTGCACGCCAACAATCCGAGAAAATATTATGTCTAAGATAAGCTTCAACAAACTTGTTTACATTTGAGTTTTAAACCTTGTAATAAGTCCATGTGACAACTTTATAAGTGTTCTAATAAAAGTGTGCTTTCGAGATGTTTTTTATGTTTATTAGGATTTCTGACCAAAACATTACAAGTCCAATGCGTCTGAGAATGTTAAGAGGCAAAGCAATCGACAACAGTAGAGAAATCCGCGGTCGGAAATCTCGACAAATCCAAAAGCAAAGTTAGCCTAATGGGCAACAAATGCGAAGGCACAAAGACGGTTCGCAGTGGTCGGGCCAAAGGTCCAAGCTAAAAGCCGAACAAGCCCAAGAGGCTTAACGAGGCTAAAGCAAAGGGCGGTTCGCATAGTCGGGCCACTGTCCGATCGAAAGTCGAATGAGCCCGAGGCGAAAAAGGCTGGACAAAGGACGGTTCGCATAGTCGGGCCACCTGTCGATCGATGGTCGAAAGAGCCTAAATGGCAAAAAGACTAAAACCAGAGGATAGTTCACATTAAAATGCTCATTTAAGGTCAAATAAGCCTAAGGGGCGAAAGACTAAGGCAAGCAAGTCGATCTCAAGTGCAATAAGAACCAAAGGTTCATAATACACTTGGGGGGCAACACAATATCAACAACAAGTACAGCAAATAAAGCGAGTAGCGAATAGCGAGAAGACATCAAGACTACAACACATCAAGAAGACAAGCAAAGCAATAAGAGAGAAAATAAAAAATTTGAAGCATAAGAACACGGCCAGGTCGAAAGACCAGCCCAAGTCGATTGTCAAAATAGTACTATTACAAAACTTCAAGTTTGAATTACAAATCAACAAAAGATTTAAAAAATATCAAGATCAGGGGTCGGCTTCCGGGGTCGGCTCAGTATGGGCAGGGGTCGGATCAGCGGCGGTCGGATCGGCAGTAGGGGCAGACGTGGAAGGGGCGTACTTTATAGCCAAAGACTCTCCTCGCTGGAACTCTTCGATGTACCGATCGTAAATCTTCTCCGAATCGGGGTTGTAAAACATCGGCGTCTCGAGAGTTGACATATCGAAGTCCGGAATGGCCGCTCTCACCTGATCTACTGCAAGTGTATATCCGCCCATCATCGAGGCGCGCATGATCACTTCCAAGTCGTCTTCGAGGTTTGTCGACTTGCGGTACTCCATGATTGCTTCGGTCTTAGCCTCTTCGACCTGTGCGTGCGCTCGATCCAATTCGGCCTGTAGCGCATCTCGATCACGGCGAGCCTTCCTAGCTTCTTCATCCGCAGCCTTCTGCCCTTTCAGCAACATCTCATAGTCTTGAGTCAGCTTGAGCAGCTCCCTACCCTGATCGTGCCTTTCCTCCTGCAGTCGGCCCAACTCCTGCTCAGTAGTGGCCAGTTTTGCTTCAGCAGCCACCAACTTATCTTGCAATTTCTCGAGCTCGGCGACCGACTCGTGCTTCAGCGAATTGTATTGTTTTTCCACAGCAGAGAGGGCAGCACTTTTGGCGACATTGTCTTGAAGCAGTCTGCCATTCTCCTTCTTGATTTCGTCTGCCGACTCTCCTGTCTTGGCTAGCCGTCGGGCAGCCTCCCGACCAACAAGGGTATTCTACAGAACATAAAGAGTATATCAAAAAATGGACAAGGCATAGGCCTCGAGAGAAGTTAATAGGAAAAGAAGGATCGACTTACAAGACGATTTAACTTTCGCAGTATGAGGGACAGGTTCTTATCGTCCACACCAGCGTAATCGTCGGCAACCACCCCACACCGATCCACGACTCGGTAGAGGTCTCGGCAACCTTCTTCCTCTTCGCCGCCTCGGCCGCTCCCTCACCACCTCGGCGCATGACAGATGGCCTTTTCTTTGTTCGCGCCGCTTTGCTCCTCGACATTCGAGGTCGGATCGACAATCTCCTCCTCGTCTTCATCTCGAAGAGATCCGAATCGGATGTCCAGTTACCGGTGGTCGGAGGTGGCTCGATCGACCCATCCGCATGATCGACTCATGGGCGGGCGCAGGTAGGTTCGGACTGGAGGCACCCCTCTCGGGAAGTAGAAGGCGCCTGGTCTCGGCCACCGGCAAGTCGAGGGTAGCACGACCTCCGGTGGTGGAGCAAGAACGACCGCCGACTCGGGGACACGGGCGGGTCGGTGACCTTGGAGAACCTCCCACTTTGCAAAATAAAAAGACAAGTTAGTTTTGAACAACAAACAACAAGTCATCGACTCAACAAATGACAAATATGTAAAAGCAAGCAAATAAGAAACTTCCTACGGTTCTCGTGATCTCGGGACGTTAAGACCCATATATGGCATTGGCCCGGCTCCTCCAAGTGGGCCAGGTGATACAGAGACTCAGTCTCGTGTACACACCTCGAAGTTATGTCCACCAGAGTCGGGCCGTGAAGAACCGGATCCTTCCCAAGTTTATCTTGTTTCCCTCTCTCGACCTCCATTGCCCTATATAGGGTTATCCAGCCATGACGGAGAAAGAAAAATCGAGGCTTCCACTCCCGTGAGAAGAAGGCCCTTGGTTATGAACTCGTGTCGGTTTGCTCTTCTCTGAAAGGAATACCACAAACTTGTCGGGTGTAGCGGCTATCTTGTAGTAGTACCGAAACAAGGGCACCGGAAGCGGACTGAGCCACTCGACATGCTATTAGAAACCCCATCAAAGTCCTGACGCCGTTCGGGGCTATCTGGGAAATACTGACCTCATAGTGTTCGAGGATCGCGAGAACAGCTGGGCAGAGTGGGAACCTTAATCCACTCGCAAGCTGATTCTCGTAGACAGCGCAAAACCCCTCTGGGGGCTCATCGGCAAATTTATGAAGGCCAGAGGGGAGTCGAGCTTCAAACGGAGGACAAGCAATGTCATATTTCTGGCAAAATTTGGTGACATCCTCTGGGGAAAGTATGCTGAGACACCCTTTTGCACCCTTTCCATCCATCCTAGTTACTAGTTTTTTAGACTGGTTGGGGACAGGAGGAGGAGAAGCTCTTGGCTCGCCGGAGTCTTGCCGGAGAAGAGGGTCAGAGATAACAGGTGCCGGAGATTGGCTATGAATGGGCGCTCCGCTATCCCTGTCAGATTCTGTGGTACTACTACTACTACTTGACATAGATAAATCAAACAAAAGAAGAAGAACAACACAGAAAGAAAAGCTTACTTTGCGTATGAAATTGTAAGAATGAAATGGCGAAGAGGTTTTTGCAAAGACATGTGTATTCTCTCCTTTATATATGATGAAAGTATTGCAAATGAACCGAAAAGAGCGTGGGGATGGGAGTTATAACCCCTTACGAAATCACGATAATCAAAGCGAGGACGCGTCTTTTGCGGGATTCGAAGCGTTTCGTATGCCAGATATCGTGCCACGTTGCAGTAGGCGGTTAGGGTTAACAAGTGGCGGGAAGAAGCCCGCCCAAATGGAGACCCAACTCGACGACGGTTAGTGTGACAGACTCGACCTCGGATAACGGGAGTCACCTTTCTCAAGTCAGGGGCTTATGACGATCTGAGGTTTCACTCCTCCACGTGTCGCTACATCGGTTGGTCGTCACATTATGAATGAGCTACAACATATTCATGTGGAGACCCAGGACCGAGGCTAGGGCCATCTAACCGGCTCCAGGTTACGACTATCGACTACCGAGCAGTGTGAGATGACAAGTCCATAAGGATAGAGTCCACACCAGCTAGCAGTGTAGGACAATGAGTCTAGGGTCGATCACCGCAAGTCGGCGAGATCGACACCGGGACGAGTCCGCGCCCGGTGTCGAGCCCACCCACGATGATAGCTTGGGCAAGGTCAAGGCCCATTTAAGGGTAAAGATGACAATAACACAAGCCGACTTAACCCTAGGGTTTAGGCAAGTATTGTCGTTATAAATACCCCCACTCCAGGAACTACGTAAGACTTGATTCCTGGAACATAACAGGATACGTAGGCAATCTAAGATACAGTCTTGGACTCAGCCGCATACATAAAATCCACCCCCTCATTCCTTCTTGGCATTAGGGTTCTTGTGTGTTCATCACTAGATTAAATTAGGGCTCAAATCATTAAGGTGACAGAATTGGTAATCGTCGATCATAAAATCTTTGAGGCTGTAATTAGCATCATCTTCAATCTACTGTTTCTGAAATGTCATTCTATAGTGGCTTCACATTTGTAACTTTTGTCTAACCCAAATCTATTTCGGCCTATTTAACATATAAATCTTTCTAGATTCATTTTACTTCGTACGGATTTAATTTATTACACATTAGCCCTTGATTCTTTTTAAAATACAAAGTTCATGTCACTTTTCGACTTTAGAGACGTTGAAACTATGATTATCGACCCTAGGCCAGTCGAAATTATGCTTTTAGACTCTGACATGGTCGAACTACATTTACTTATGGGTTTTTGCCTACTTCAATGTTTTTTCATTACACAGCAGGGTTAATGCACATGTATCAAATCTTTCCAATCCTTAGAGGAACGTGATATATGTTTCTCATTTTCTTTCCCATTGAAATATTGGTGATTTCGTCGGGTGCAAGTTGAAAACAAAGTCAGTATATTCAGCTTAATTTTCGACCATGTAGCTATCAAAATTTGATTTTCGACTATGGGGCTCTCGAATATTGATTTTGACTCTGACAGCGTCAAAAATTCAAAAATTTTAAAGACCATTCCGTAATATTTTTATGAGATTGTATATAGGTAAGACCGTATGATAGACAGACCTACGAGTTATGAATGCCATTTTCATAGGATAAATGTCCTAAAAGACACAATATGGAAGCCGTCAGACAAAAAGGATTATAAGAAAAGATTTTTGTTAAAAAAGACATTTCATCAGTAAAATTGATAATGAAAGTGAACTACGTTGGTTTTGTTTTCACTTTCACTGATGAAATGTCCTTTTTGACAAAAATCTTTTATTATAATCCTAAAATCCTAGTATCTTTCTAAACGTGTCCTAATTGACAATTAACTATTTTCATTATTAAAATTGTGATGTTATTAACGTCTTTGAAAAATAGATGAAACACCGTGGTTTGTTAAAGCTATATAGTGACTATGACAAGTGTCTACATATTGTGGTGCCATGTGTCAATCTTATCTTACTAGATTCTATCTTAGATTTGGTGGTACAATTTTCTGTTTTGTATTTTTGTCTTCTTCTGATACTAAGGTGTATAATACACCTCTGTTGTAATACTTTCTGGTAGTATGCAATGAATTATCTTTCCATCTAAATGTTAAAGTTCTAACTTGGTAGCAGAGCCGGCGATGGCGGAACCACTTGTCTCAAGATCTCTGGCCGTCACGGAGCTTGAATATTTGGAGCCTCAACTACACCAACTCCGGTGACCGGAACTTCAATAACAGCTGGAGCTTGATGAGCGAAAAATTCACCCACTAAAAATACATTTATAAAGACTCGCAACTGTGGGTAAACTAACTCTAACTGGGCAGAGTACTGTGTCGATTGCTAGGATAGCTACGAGGAGTCTGAGGTCGTCCCAAGAGAAATGTGGTTGTGAGTACCAAAATGAACGTCGAACTTAGTCTAAGCGATCAAAGTTTTAGGTGGAGTTTTTATACTAATGCGAAAAATAAATTTTAACTAACGAGATTAACTAGGTGATTAAAAAGCATAGCCGAGCCATGATCCAACAGTTATCTCCCCACAGAAAAACTTGATAAGGAGTGTGTTTTATCCGATTCGATTCATATGGTATTCACGGAGTCAACTCTTTATTCTTGCGTTAAGATCTGAGCAGCTCTCACTTAACCCCCACACTAGGTTTATTAACCTCCTTTGAGAGCTAACTACTTTAACATGGTTGACCGGAATAAAAGCCGTTGAAAAACCTCACAAAAACATAATTTTAACGTATCACTTAGGTTGCCAATCTAACGATTAAGACTATGGTTTAGTGATTTTAAAACATGTTTCGCACATCTCTCGTAAAATAAGAATTTCACTTAGGCATAGTCCAGATCTGTCACTTAGATTGTCAATCTAACAATCAGGACTATGATTAGTGATATCCATATCTCACATCTCACCGCAAAATACATTTATAAGCTCGATGTAACCGTGAACAAAGTTGTCAATTTTATTCAAAGTTAGGAAAATCATCAAAACGGGTTTTAAAACATGAGTTTATCATACGAACGTTTAATTACGCACACAACTCCCATCTCGTCTCCCGAGGGTTAATTTTACCCGTTTTCACATAATTCGGCTATGTTTAGTTTAACTACTCATATTAACGAAAATAACAACGAAAATAACAAAACGAAAGAAAACAAAACGAAAAAGATAACTACAGCTATATAGATATACGTATAGATATATATATAGATATATATAGATATAGATATATATATAGTATACGTATATATATATATATATATATTTATACTAATTGCATAAAAGTAAAAGAAAGCAATAAAAGACGGAAACGAAATTATATTAAAACGATAACTAGTCGGGTTATTACACCGACATTATAACGACATATATATCTAATTTAGGCCCCTCCATAATTAAAAGAAAGAAAAGATGAAGGAAAAGAGGGGCAGCCTTTCTCTGCATCTGTGACTCTGTTTATATAGACAATGTTGAGGAGCCGGATCGATCCGGATTGGTGCCGGATCGATCCGAGCTTATCATCATTACTCATCATTACAGTAACATGCAGCAGCGGAGAATTTATATATAATTATATATTAAACTTCTAAAATTCATATCTCGAGTTGTAGACCTCCAAAAATCATGATTCAAACGTCATTAGAAAGCTCTCGGAAAACTCTTCAACTTTCATGAAGGACACTTCTTCAGAAAACGTCATTTTGATGGGCCATTCCCATTACGTGTCGTTTGCGACATTTTCCTTAATACAAATCAATTAGCCACTTGACCACCATTTGAGTTGTAGAAGTCCGATTGACTTGATTCAAAATCCATTGGAAAGCTTTCTTGAAGATATACAACTTTCATGAAGGATTCTTTTTCAGAAAACGCCGTTTTGATGAGCCATTTGTATGTCGTGTCGTTTTCGGGATTTTTACTATTACGAATCGATTAGCCACTTGGTCATAACTCGAGTTGTAGACCTCCAATTAACATGATTCAAAATGCATTGGAAAGCTCTATCAAAGATCTACAACTTTCATTAAGGCCACCTCTTCAGAAAATGCCGTTTTAATGGGCCATTGGTTCGTCGAAGATATAAATCGTTAGTGACACTACGAACCACCGATCCACTTGACCTTTTTAAGCACAAGCACGTCTTATATCCCTAAAAACACCTCTTTTAGGCCTCAAAGCGTGTCGTTACTCGGAAATTTGGTTAACCTATAATTCTCGCAATAAACCACCAAAATACCAAACGAACCGAGACACGACACACCGGTTACTAAACCGGTACAAAACTATAAAACACGCTAAAAATACGATATTTTATATAATAACTACTACTAACATATTTAGATGAAACATAGGAATTAATGACTCGAACTGATATAAAAATACTCGAAATGATATCGAAGCGGGTTGAAAAGTTATAAAAATAACGGTGAATTTTTCCGTTATCACAACCCCCCACTTAGCTTTTGGTCGTCCTCGAACAAAACAAGCGATAAAATAAAATGAATGAGGAAAAATTCATGAAGATGTAAAATATAAAGGCCAACCAGATGATGTAACCAATCGAATCATAACCACACGTTAACCTTAATATAAATGTATAACAGAGTGTGTGTGTGACAAGCCTTTTCAATTTCCACTATCCTCTCTTGAATAAATCAAGCAAACGCACAAATATCCATTCAGACAGTCCTAATGACTTTTCTAGGTATAGGCAGTAACAGTTCCACACAAAGTCCTCCCGTGTACTTATTAGGATAATCCTAAAGCATATCATTTAGTTTATCTTTGAGGATAGTGAGGAAGATAACTAAGTTTTCAACCAACTTTTTCTTTTCTTTTCTATTTTTTTTTTCTTTTTTCTTTTCATAGAATACTAACATATCCGAACTCATTGCCAAAATCGACTATCTTGCAAGCGTCACGAGGTGAGATCGAATACATTAATACCTATCTAACTCTTTTTTTTTTTTTTTTTTTTTTTTTTCACATGTATAGTATATGCCCACATTCTAGCAATAGGATGTTTCGTGATAACACCCTAGCTAGACTACAATCATCAGGCAATCGGGAGCTTTTAAACCTCATAGTGATATAGGACGTTTCGTGATAACGCCCTACCGCACTCAAATCATTGGTAGCTACAACCGACATATATATAGTTTATCTTATTTTGACATTCTTTCTATCACATTCAAACCTTCAGATATTCACAGTACATGTTCAGAAGTTAGGTACTAAATTCTTTGCTATTTCTAGGATAAACCACTAGAATACTGAATGGGTACAGTTTAAAATTTTCGCTTCAATTTCAAAGGCTTACGTGAAGAAGTTCATGTTACACAAATAAATTTAGGGTTAAAATGCACTTACGGTTCATATTGGTTATACATATCCAAATTGATCATTACATCTTTAAATCCATGAAATAAATACCTTATACAAATTATTTTAATCAACTAAATAATGCTCGAAAAAAAAATAAAAACTAAGGGTTTAAACACTTACTGCCATACTAAACCAATCACATCTCTACCCCCCACTTACGATTTTGCATTATCCTTTAAAACATAGTGAATGAGATAGAGAGGAAGACTTAGCTTATAAACCTGGCAGAAAAGTGCTACCGAATCCCGTAACAGCCATGAGAAAGCACATCCCGAATCCCTATACAAAAACAACCAAAACAAAGCAAACACGGGACATGGTCCTCGTGCCAAAATATGCAATAGGGATATGGGAATAATAAGATAATGGCATTGTCACGTCAGAAAATTCGATAGGCAATATATAGCACATCGCATAACGGCTTTAGATGGAAAAATAACCCACACGGGTAAAGCACAGAACATCTAAGCATATACGTATCATAGAGAGTATCATGTGAGCATATATCATAGTCAATTCAGCTATTCCTAGATTCATTTTATTACACACAGTTTTATTAAGGTGGGAATACTCACCACTATACTACAACGACCATAAATTTGAAACAGACTAGATCGTAAAATGAAATGTAGTGAGTCTCAAGGGTTTTCCAACAACCTAAGTCCAAGAAATGAAGCATTTGAATGTTTTCTTTGTATTCTACCTCGGGATTTTCGGATAACCACCTAATCGTTCCCTTTAAATGACATTCAAACATTCATCCTGAGAATTGGTTGTGATTTGTGTTCATCTTTCATACAGATTCTACATTTCATTAAGACTAGGCTTATTCAAATTATCTTTATTATTATTATCGGGCTGCCTCCCGGTAGCGCTTTTGTTTAACGTCGTTTGCTCGACTAAAGTAGTATTTACAAGTTATCAACCAAAATCGAACTTAAGAAGATCAATAGCTTAAGAAAAATTAACAATGCGAGAACCAAAGAAATTAAATTGTCTAAACGTACCTCGTTTGGCCTCGATGCTACCTCCTCCGGCCAGGAGAATCTTCTTTTATCGATTGTCGAACCATCTTCTTTTGAAAATTACCATAAAGCTCATCCATTGGGAGTATACAAAGCTGGACATAAAAATTCATCCTCACAGAGTGGACGAATGTAGTAATCCGGGACCAACATATCTACTATTACCAACTCTCCTAGTGGCTTTACTAAAGATGGCCAATCAATCTCTCGATCCTCTAACTCTGTCATCTCCAAATCTTGCACTTTTTCTTTGCAAAATGAATTATCAACCTTATTTTCAACTTTGAACTTCTTGGTGATAACCTCATCATCATCCCTAACCACCTTACATGTCTCTCGCCTCTTTCACATACCTCACTAATTCAATCAATTGCCCCACCTTGTCTTGAAGATTTCTTATATGAGTCGGAGATTTACCTTGAACTCCTGCATGTCCAACGCGCTCTTCCAAGATCTCGGTTCAATCGCTCGAGTTGCTCTATTTGACTGTCGGTGAATTCTTCTTGTGGCATGGGCAAGAGCGATCATATTGACTTTGATTCATCGGAGGTGAGTAGTAGTCCTCTTGCCATTCCGACAATCGATCGGATGGTGAATATGGTTGAAGCTATCAACGTGTTGAGTAT
Organism: Gentiana macrophylla; assembly: GCA_026214975.1. NCBI lineage: Eukaryota > Viridiplantae > Streptophyta > Magnoliopsida > Gentianales > Gentianaceae > Gentiana > Gentiana macrophylla. Next base: position 47,995 of record JAOBSW010000966.1, read on the forward strand.
GAACCTTTGTAATCCTCGATAAGCATTAGGGTTCGGGTAACCCTCGTAATATGGTGGCTCATTACTCGAATAACCATAATTACGGTCCTGGTATGCATTTGGGCAATTATAGGACCGAGAACCCTGGTTATTCTCGCTTTGTTGATCTTGAGGCTCGGACATGAACCGTTGTTGATAAGGTTGGTAGGGGTATTGTTGTTCGGATGAGTAGTGTTGATTGAAAAATTCATCCATTTAAACTCAAACTACAAGATCTCGAGAAAATAACAAGAAAACAATAAACTTTTTTTTTTTTTTTTTTTTTTACACGATATTTAGACCCTCAAAAAAGTTATGGTAGCCGAAGGCCCTAATCCCCGCTTTTAGCCGGACTTACAAGATATCACCCTCCGAAGAGGCTAAGTACCAAAGTCGTATTCAAACCGAGTTCGAGGACAATATCACTTCAAAGATCCATAGCTCTTTGTCGACATCTAAATAAAACAAGAAAATAAAAACCTAGGCCCAAGCCTTCGGTTCACTTACAAGATATCACAACAATATCACACATTTCCCTCGGCAACGGCGCCATTTTTTGATGAGCGAAAAATTCACCCACTAAAAATACATTTATAAAGACTCATGAATCGTGGGTAAACTAACTCTCTAAATCGGCAGAGTACCAGTCGATTGCTAGGATAGCTACGAAGAGTACGAGGTCGTCCCAAGAGAAATGTGGTTGTGAGTACCAAAATGAACGTCGAACTTAGTCTAAGCGATCAAAGTTTTAGGTGGAGTTTTTATACTAATGCGAAAAATAAATTTTAACTAACGAGATTAACTAGGTGATTAAAAAGCATAGCCGAGCCATGATCCAACAAAGTTATCTCCCACAGGAAAAACTTGATAAGGAGTGTGTTTTATCTCGATTCGATTCATATGGTATTCACGGGAGTCAACTCTTTATTCTTGCGTTAAGATCGAACGACTCTCACTTAACCCCACACTAGGTTTATTAACCCTCCTTTGAGAGCTAACTCGCTTTAACATGGTTGACCGGAATAAAAAGCCGTTGAAAAACCTCACAAAAACATAATTTTAACGTATCACTTAGGTTGCCAATCTAACGATTAAGACTATGGTTTAGTGATTTTAAAACATGTTTCGCACATCTCGTAAAAATAAGAATTTCACTTAGGCATAGTCCAGATTCATACTTAGATTGTCAATCTAACAATCAGGACTATGATTAGTGATATCCATATCTCACATCTCACCGCAAAATACATTTATAAGCTCGATGTAACCGTGAACAAAGTTGTCAATTTTATTCAAAGTTAGGAAAATGATCAAAAGCGGGTTTTAAAACATGAGTTTATCATACGAACGTTTAATTACGCGCACACAACTCCCATCTCGTCTCCCGAGGGTTAATTTTACCCGTTTTCACATAATTCGGCTATGTTTAGTTTAACTACTCATATTAACGAAAATAACAACGAAAATAACAAAACGAAAGAAAACAAAACGAAAAAGATAACTACAGCTATATAGATATACGTATAGATATATATATAGATATATATAGATATAGATATATATATAGTATACGTATATATATATATATATATTTATACTAATTGCATAAAAGTAAAAGAAAGCAATAAAAGACGGAAACGAAATTATATTAAAACGATAACTAGTCGGGTTATTACACCGACATTATAACGACATATATATCTAATTTAGGCCCCTCCATAATTAAAAGAAAGAAAAGATGAAGGAAAAGAGGGGCAGCCTTTCTCTGCATCTGTGACTCTGTTTATATAGACAATGTTGAGGAGCGGATCGATCGGATTGGTGCCGGATCGATCCGAGCTTATCATCATTACTCATCATTACAGTAACATGCAGCAGCGGAGAATTTATATATAATTATATATTAAACTTCTAAAATTCATATCTCGAGTTGTAGACCTCCAAAAATCATGATTCAAACGTCATTAGAAAGCTCTCGGAAAACTCTTCAACTTTCATGAAGGACACTTCTTCAGAAAACGTCATTTTGATGGGCCATTCCCATTACGTGTCGTTTTGCGACATTTTCCTTAATACAAATCAATTAGCCACTTGACCACCATTTGAGTTGTAGAAGTCCGATTGACTTGATTCAAAATCCATTGGAAAGCTTTCTTGAAGATATACAACTTTCATGAAGGATTCTTTTTCAGAAAACGCCGTTTTGATGAGCCATTTGTATGTCGTGGTCGTTTTGGGATTTTTACTATTACGAATCGATTAGCCACTTGGTCATAACTCGAGTTGTAGACCTCCAATTAACATGATTCAAAATGCATTGGAAAGCTCTATCAAAGATCTACAACTTTCATTAAGGCCATCTCTTCAGAAAATGCCGTTTTAATGGGCCATTGGTTCGTCGAAGATATAAATCGTTAGTGACACTCTGAACCACTGATCCACTTGACCTTTTAAGCTTGTGGCACGATCTTATATCCCTAAAAACACCTCTTTTAGGCCTCAAAGCGTGTCGTTACTCGGAATTTTGGTTAACCTATAATTACGCAATAAACCACCAAAATACCAAACGTAAATCCGACACGACACACGGTTACTAAACCGGTACAAAACTATAAAAACACGCTAAAAATACGATATTTTATATAATAACTACTACTAACATATTTAGATGAAACATAGGAATTAATGACTCGAATCGATATAAAAATACTCGAAATGATATCAGAAACGGGTTGAAAAGTTATAAAAATAACGGTGAATTTTTCCGTTATCAGAGCTTCAACGCCCAGTTTCTCTCTTGGAAGCTTTCCTTCCTTTTCAATTCCTCATTATACCTCTACCACAAGCTTTGTTCCAGTCACCACTCAACTTACCTCCAATCTCCCACCGATTCCTTCAATCCTTGGAAATCAACCAGCAGCAAACTCTTCTTCTTCAATTCCTACACTCACTGGAAGTTTGAATCAAAGTTGTAATGTGAAATTGGACAGAAACAACTATATGCTCTGGAAATCTGTGGTGATACCATTTGTTCGTGGCCACAGATTAGATGGGTTCTTGTTTGGAACCAAGGCACCACCCTTCAGATTTACTCAGGCAGCTGGAGCAACGAGCATAGAACCAAGTCCTCTGTATGAAACATGGATTGCCATAGATCAATTGCTCATGAGTTGGCTGATGAGCTCAATGACAGAGAATGCTCTACAGGAAGTGGTGGGATGCACAACATCAAATGAGGTATGGAACACTCTTAAAACCCTTTTCAACAATAGATCTGAGTCTCGGATGCTTGAATATAAAACTGCATTAACAAGATCAGAAAAGGGATCTAAGAGTATGGTCGATTACTTGGCTCAAATGAAAGGTTATTCTGATGGATTGCAAGCTGCTGGTTATCCTATTTCAGTATCAGAATTAATTCTTGCCACACTAGGAGGTCTCAATCGAGACTATGAATCAGTGATAGTTAATATCACTGCCAGAATTGGTTCTCTTACCTGGCAAGAAGTCCAGTCCTAGCTTATAACTCATGAAAGGCTGCTAGCAAGGTTCACACCTTCCACCACTCTTGACCTAGGAACACCATCTGTAAATTTGGCTACTAACAGGACTGGACAGGGAAGAGGACAATCCAGACCACCTAACAATTGAAATTTCCAGAATAATGGCTTCCAGAATAATGGCAGAGGCAGGGGTGGCTATAGAGGAAGAGGTTGAAGGATGTAGGATCTTAGATCTAAACGAGTTAGATCTACGCGCAGCGGATGGATCACGACTTATACAACACAATACATAATTAAAGGACTTAAACTACTACAAGGGGGTTAAGATCATGTTACCAATATCGGGAAGAGACGCCTTGATCTTAGGATGAGAAGCCTTGATCTTCCAATGTGTTCTCCAAACGGTGGTTGGTGGACACCCTTCTTGATATGAGAACCTCCTTGATATGCTTCCAAGAAAAACTCCAAGTTTTTCTCCAACCGGGTGGAGCTAAGGATCGAACTCCTTAGCCTTTTTTCTCTATAAAATTCGTGGCCCTCTCTTCACCTAGGGCTCGGGGAGAACTCTCTTTTTATAGGCAAAATCCAATAGAGAAAACCTATACCCAATCGGTTTAACAAAATAAAAGAGATAATTCTAATTATTATTATCCAATAAAAATAAGAGATAATTACAATCTTATAATAAGAAAATATAATTATCTTTATAGTTAAGAGATAAATAATAAATAAATTATTTTCTTTTATTTATCCAATTAATTATTTAACAAATAAATAACTAATTACACAATATGTATTATCCAAGAAAACTAATTTCTTGGAAAATCCAAGACATATTGGTGCCACACTAAGCCCACCTGAGCCACGTAAAATGCCTTTTATGTGTATTATATTATTTAGCCCAACTAAATAATATTCATGCATATCAATTAATTAGCCCAGCCAATTAATTATCACTGAGGCCTAAATACCAAGATTATTAGTCCGAATTACAGAAGCCACATCGGGGACCATTGACCTATAACCAGTAGCTCCAATAATTAATTATTCATCAAACAGAATATAATTATTAATTCCGGGATTACGCCACCATAAACCCCAAATCGAACTCTACCAATTATAGATGTATACTTATACTCAACCCATGTAGAGTGAATAAGCGTCCATTGATATAATCACTACATACGGATTAACCCTCCATAGACTGTCCATTCTGAGTGGGAAGTCTCCGTGAACCCAACTCAGAATATCTTATCATTATTTACCATTAACCCCCTGATGATCAATTAGTATGCATATCTGACTAGTAGCTAATTAGTCAAATGCTAAACTCCCGGGATCGATCACTTTCTTAGGGCTAACAAATAAGGGGATGTCTCTCTACTTCCCGCAGGAAGGAATGGATTCCATGTCTGTGAAAATCGAACTACTACTCATCGTGAGGAGATAGTGCCAATGAGAAGTGGCTTGGAACACATATCTAAGTGAACCGTAACTAACACATCAAACACTACCCCGAGACAAAGCAAAGACCGTGATCACCTAAGGATTAAGGTTGATCCATATATGATCATCTAATGATTTAATAAGATTCCTCGATTACGGAATTATATCGAGAAATTCAGATTAAATCGGTCCGATCTATATGAATGCCATCATATATAAATGCCCCACGTAGGTAAATTCTCTACCGACAATCCGGATAAGACTATCACACCCTAAGGTGTTCAGGCGCATTATTGGTGTTTTAATCAAGAGACCCTAAACTCGATTAAGTTCACCACGGACTAACAGATTTAAGTATATCACCACTAACTCAATCCTCACGTGTAATCCATACACTTTGAGTTAAGTGGTTACATACAGATATACTTAGGGTTTGCAGCAGTGTATTACTTTACAAGCACAAAGCAAGTAATAAGGTGAGATAAATTCTGTCATTCATTATTAAAAACAATTACACAAATTGTAAATTCTGTCATTCATTATTAAAAACAATTACACAAATTGTCTTTCGGGCACTACACCTAACAGAGGTGGTAGAGGATATTCCAACCAAGGAAATGCTAGGCCCACTTGTCAAGTGTGTAGCAAAGTTGGACACACAGCAGTTGAATGCTATTATAGATACAACTCAAACTACAATGGTCAAGTGGCTAATGGAAACTCTGGTGCAAATGTGAGGCCAAATGGTGGACAATACAACAACTATGGTCAACAATCAGCTGGTTATTTTGCCTCTCCTGAATCTGTAAGTGATGGAAGCTGGTATGCTGACAGTAGGGCTACAACCACATAACAGCTAATATGAACAGCTTGCAACTGAGCCAAGGATATGATGGTTCGGATGGTCTAACCATTGGCAATGGTAAGAGTCTTCCTATTATGCACACTGGTAGTTTTTCCCTACAAACTGACAAAACAATCTTAACTTTAATAATGTCCTACATGTTCCTCACATTACCAAAAATCTCCTAAGTGTTTCTCAACTTACTTCTGATAATCATGTTATCATGGAATTTCATTCTGATTGTTGTTTTGTGAAGGACAAGATCACAGGGAAGGTTTTGCTGGAAGGAATAGTTAGAGATGGTCTCTACCAGATGAAGTTTCCTCATAAAGTCATCAAGAACTCCTCTCACTCCAAAGTCAGTCCTAGTTCTCAATCCCAAGTCTGTTTTAGTTCTTAGTGTTTCAATTCCAGTGTCTGTAATAAGTCTGTCAATGAAGCCAATGTCTGGCATAGAAGATTAGGTCATCCATCTTCTAAGATTCTGAACTGTGTCTTGAAATCTTGTAATTCTATTTGCAATGAAAAGATTGACTTTTGTGATGCTTGCCAATTGGGAAAACAACATGCTTTGCCCTATCCTACTTCTCATTCTAAAAGTGATTTTTGTCTTGACTTGATACACTCTGACCTTTGGGGCCCTGCCCCAATCACTTCTGCAAAAGGTTTCCAGTATTATATCAGTTTCATTGATGACTACAGTAGATTTGTTTGGATTTATCCTTTGGTCCATAAATCTGATGCTTTAAAAGTCTTTGTCCACTTTAAAACTATGGTTGAAAAACAGTTTGAGAGAAGCATAAAATGCCTTCAAACAGATTGGGGGGGAGAGTTTAAAGCCTTTGAAAACATGTTGCAAGATCTAGGAATCACTTTCAGGCATCCCTGTCCTTATGCACATGGTCAAAATGGTAGAATTGAGAGGAAACACAGACACATAGTTGAAGTAGGGCTCACTCTTTTAGCCCAAGCACAGAAGCCTCTAAAATTTTGGTGTGAAGCTTTCCAATATAGTGCCTATCTCATAAACAGACTTCCAACCCCTGTCATGTCCTTTAAATCCCCACATGAACTAATGTTCAATCAACAACCTGATTACAAGCTGATTAAGACCTTGGGCTGCACTTGCTATCCTTATCTCAGACCTTTCCAGAAACAAAAATTTCAGTTTCATACCACAAAATGTCTTTTCTTAGGAGTGAGTCCCTCACATAAGGGTTACATGTGTCTTGATCCATCTGGAAGAATCTATATATCCAAGGATGTCATTTTAAATGAATCTGAGTTCCCCTACAAATCTCTTTTTCAAGTCTCCAAGTCTGCTTCTCAATCCTCATCTTCCATCCCATGTCCTGTGTATTTATCGTGAAACTCATTTTACTCTTCTCTTTCATCCAATGGTCATGAGGAAACAGCATCTGGAAGAGACACCCCTGTGTTTGATAATGAAGGTATACAACATTCTCACTTCCTTAGTCCACCTAGTCCCACTGTTTCTGGTACATCCCAGACACCTAGTGCTAATTCAACACCTCCTATTTCCACCAATTCTGCCATTTCCTCACCACATAATCCTAATCCTGAATCACCTGAGTTATCCTCCTCCTCATCTTCTACCAGCACTGGCTCACCCTCACCCTCCCCACCTGCCAATCATCATCCCATGAAAACTAGAGCCAAGTCTGGCATGTTCAAACCAAAGACCTTCTCCTATTTAGCCTCTAAGGACTCTGTCCATTGCCAAGTGGAACCCACAAGAGCATCAGAAGCTATTGCATCCCCTCAGTGGCATGCTGCAATGAAGGAAGAATTTAAGGCCCTTGTGCACAATCATACCTGGGAACTGGTTCCCCCCAGGTCTGATCAACATCTGGTAGGAAATAAATGGGTTTTCAAGTTAAAACTCAAACCAGATGGGTCAATTTTAAAGTACAAGGCTAGGTTGGTGGCCAAAGGGTTTCATCAAACCCCTGGATTGGATTATGGAGAGACTTTTAGCCCTGTTGTCAAGGCCTCCACCATTAGAGTTGTTCTTGCCATAGCTGTTTCCCTAAACTGGAATATCAACCAGATTGACATTAACAATGCCTTCTTGAATGGCACTCTCTATGAAGATGTGTTTATGCCACAGCCAAAAGGGTTTGTTGATAAAACCAAACCACATCATGTCTGTCACTTGAAGAAAGCCCTATATGGCCTCAAACAAGCTCTCAGAGCTTGGTTTGACGAATTGAGGATTCAGCTCCTAAAATGGGGATTCCATCAATGCAAATCTGACACATCCTTATTTATTTTTCATGCATAGGGTGTACTAATGTTTGTGCTTGTATATGTAGATGACATATTGTTCGGTAAAAACGCGTTTTAAATTTATAATACCGAAACACCCCAAGTATAAGGATCGTAGTAAAGGATGTTATCGGGTCGTCCTAAGGGAATGGAATGTTTATCAGATTCAAGTATAAACCTATATCGATTATGTCACACTTATAAACTAAACTAATACCGAAACTAACTAAAACCTAAAAATTACCAACTAAAACTAAAACAGGAATAAGAACAAGCGGAAAATAATAAAACATAAAGCTGCATTTAGGCGCTCACTTATATGAACGAGCGCCTCAAAACGGAATCTACCGGACGGGCGCTCGCTATTGCGGACGAGCGCCCAACTACGATCGTAACAGAGGATTGCGTAAAAGCAAAGAGGAAACTAGGGTTTATCAACTAGAACTTAAACTAACGATTAAACTAATGATTCGATTAATAAACAATTAAAGAAAACACAATGAGGCAACGAATCCACCCATCAACCAACAACCCCAACTAGATGGTGATCTAAGATGTAGTTTTTAGTGGTGATTTATTCACTAATCCAATTAAATATCTTCAATCAAATTCTAGGGTTTCGTTTATCTTTTCAAATAAACTAAACATACAATCAACACGAAATCACGAGGTTGTTTCCAAACTCTTACTCAACTAATCATGCATAATCTCTTAAAACACGAATAATTGCATCACTTGAACGAAATAGAACTTAAACCAATATATTTTCATACATAGATCCAAGCATATAGATATAGATAAATCGTTTCATCAAATCGTTAATTCCAACAAAACATGATCAATACAAAACAGCATCCAAAGTGATGAAAAACTATAAATTAAACTCACTAATCATAAAGCATCGAACTCTCTAGTTGGTTGTGTTGATGATGGGCTTCCTCCGTCGACTCACTGCAAGGTTTCTAGCCAACAATCATGTTGAAGATGATTGTTGGTTGGGAGATTTGCATCTCTGTGAAATTAGGGTTCTCTGGCCGCAGCTTTTTGGTGAATTTGCGATCTCAATTATGTGGTATATCCATTAGGGTTGGGGCTGCCGCTTTATTTATAGAGTTTTGAGTCGGTTAGGGTTAAGTCGGCAACGGACGCTCGTTTGGTCTTATGGACGCCCGCCCGTAATGCCTCGACGCTGAGTAAACGCCGCTCATCCTCCGCCTGAACTCTCGAATGTAAAACACAACCCGACGCCCGTTCACTTTATCAAACGCCTGCCTGGAATGGACGCCGCATTTAACGCCGTCCAAGATGCCGAGGTCGGATTTCATCATCTTTATCCAATTTCTTCAAGCCAATTCCAACTCTATCTCTTATGATTCGACTTGAGCTTCATTTATCCACTTATCGCACTCGAAAATTAACTCCTACATGATAAATAAACAATGCCAAAAATGTAATAAAATCCAAATAATAATAATTCCATTAAATCAACACTTAAAATCATCAATTTTGCATACAACCCTCTTAAAATCATCTTTACTCAATAATTACACTTAAACCCTTAATTCTCATGTAAATTATGCAAATGTGGGGAAAATAATAATGAAATACACCCTTAATAATCATATAAATATGGCCTTAACAACACCCCCACACTTAGCTTTTTGTACGTCCTCGGACAAAACAATCAAAACTATAGCTCAACTTTCATGCAATCCACATAGATCTCTAACTCACGTAACAAAAGATACAACAACTATAGCAAATAATACCAACACAGAGATAGATTCGGTGTAAGTGTGACAAGCCATTCTCAATCTAACAAGCCTTTCAAAGAAATATCCTCTCAGAAATTCCAATGACTATCCTAGGTACGGACAGTAATAGCTCCACTCAAAGCCTTCCCACGCACTCAGTAGGATAATCCCTACAACATATCATGCGGTTCTACTGGGTATAAGATCCATGATAACAAAGACTCTACTTTATTCTTAACTCATCATTTTTCAAAATTTTCAAATGTGACGATATCGAATAAGCTCTTACCCATCATAGTAGAATAGGATGTTTCGGATAACACCCTACCTTACTCAAATCATAAGGTAGCTATAAACCGGTCGCCGTGAGCTATTGGTCATCATAGTGGAATAGGACATACGAGGTATACCCTACCGCACTCAAATCATAAACCCGACTTCCGACAAACGATTTATTAATAATTGCTTACTCACTTTATTTATTCACTTTTCAAAGTCATAAGTTACATCTCACCTATCACATTCAAACTTTATGATATTCACAGCACGCGGTCTAACTTAGGTGTAACTATACCGACCTTCCTAAGATGAATCATTAAAAATAATGAAAGGATATAATTCAAAAGTCATGCTTCAATCTCAAAGGCTTTCGTGAATGAAAAACGAAACTATCTCCATAAAAGTAAAACATGCTATAATTATCTCACTAAGTCACATACTATCATCGTTAGAAAACTACAACTAGCAAGCATCTAGTTCCAATTATATGCTCAAGATTTTTAAAAAAATTTTAATTTTCGCAAAAATTTAACATTCACTCATATTTCAAAGGATATAGCATAAAAACATGCCCAAACCCCCCACACTTAAATCACATTATGTCCTCAGAATGTGCAAATATAAAAGACAAGAAAACTTAGCTGGTTTCAACAGTGGTTGTCGGATGAAAGTTGGCAGAGGTCAGGCCGGAGCATGAACATACCGCAACAACTCGAATAGACAACACCGATGATAGTAACTCAAAACCCGCTCAAAAGTATCTCGCAACACTCGACATACCATATAATCTCGGGTACACGGGTATATGAGCAACACATAACCCAAAACACTTACAATGAACGTAAGAGGAATAACCAACAACACAACATCAACTAAAGTATTATTTCTAACACAATAAAACAAAACAACCTAAGAAAAGAAACAAACAAAGAAAACTAGGTCGCCTCCAGAGCGCTCTTTTAATGTCAATAGCTTGACACAGAGTTCAAAAGATCAACCCGGATCGGGCCACTTTGGTTTAACAAACCGCCACCTCAAGATCGTAATCAAGTATTGGGGCGGAAATGATTTTCACCACAACAACAAGTCAAGTGCGCAATAAGATCATTAAACTTTTCTCGCCAAACTACACCGACTTCTCTCTTCTTCTTGTTCTTGCGGATGATAGGCGAGAGACAAGTGGTATGATCGTAAGTTTCAGCAGAAGGTACCTCACGGGTGGAGATAGAACGCCATCGCTATCCGACTCAAAGAAATAAGATGGAATCTCCTCACAAATCGTGACATCTCAGATTTCATCTCTCGCTTTGGAAATAAAGAATCTCAGCTTTTCCTTTGGTTGCCCAAAATATTTCTTAAGTCGATGGCCATTCACTTTAAAAGCTTGATTACCATACCCGCTCAAAGTAATTACTCCGCCAGATTAACCTCGAGAATCTCAAAGGGACTGCACCATCTAGACTTGAGTTTACCCGAAACAAGTGAAGTCTAGTATTATAAAGTAAAGCCATTTCACCAACTTTGAATTCTCGGTCCTTGATCTTAGCGTCATGGAGTATCTTAGTTCTCTCCTTGTCGAGCTTAGCATTCTCGTATGCACGGAGTCCGAATTCGCCGAGCCTGCTCAATTGTAACAATCTTTTCTCCCCACAGAGTTGGCTATCAAAATTTAAGAATTTAATTGCCCGTAAAGCTCTGTGTTCAAGTTCGACAGTAAATGACAAGCTTTGCCATAGACCATTTGGAAGGGTGACGTGCCCATCGGGTTTTGAATGCAAGACGATAAGCCCACAACGCGTCATCCAACTTAAGACTCCAATTAGAGCGATTATTGTTCACGGTCTTCTCCAAAATTCTTTTCAAGCTCTGGTTGCTTACCTCGACTTGGCCACTAGTTTGAGGATGATATGGTGTACCAATCTTATGTTTGACACCATACTTTTCAAGGATTTTGTCAAGCGGCGCATTGCAAAAGTGAGTGCCTTCATCACTAATGAGTGCTCTCGGACAGCCGAATCTAGTAAAGAATTCTTTTGCAAGAACTTCTTCACGACTTTATGATCATTAGTTTGAGTAGCTATGGCCTCGACCCACTTGGAAACATAGTCCACATGCACGCGAGGATATACTTATTACCACAAGAAGATGGAAAGGGTCCCATAAAATCTATGCCCCATACATCGAAAAACTTCGTGATTCAAGAATGGGCTTAAGTGGCATTTCCATCCGACTATTCTCGCCGCCCCGTTCTCGGCACCTATCACAACCTTTACAAAAGGCTTCAGATCTTTAAACAGAGTCGGCCAAGAGAATCCAGCTTGAAGAATCTTTGCAACCGTCTTCGGTGTTCCATAGTGACCTCCGGTAGACCACTATGGCATTGTTCTAAGATATCCCATTGATCATGCTCAGAACACACCGTCGAAGCAACCCGCCTTTACTGCACTCAACAAATAAGGATCTTCCCATACGAGATATTTGAGATCAAAGAAAGAACTTTTTCTTCTCCCCGATACGTCATGTCTTCTAAATGACCGCCGCTAAATAGTTGACGTAGTCCGCATACCACGGCCTAACCGTTTCAAGCTTCATCAATTGCTCACCGGAAAATCAATGCCTATATCATTGTGATTTTCTCGCACCTCATTTACTAAGCGAGATAAATGATCACCACAATATTCTCACTACCTTTCTTATCTTTAATCACAAGGTCAAACTCTTGTAGAATTAAAATCCATCTAAGTAACCTTGGTTTGGCATCCGCTTTATCCATAAGGTAGCGTAAAGTCGCATGATCTGGTCCATACAATCACTTGAGACCCTAGAAGATAGCTTCTAAACTTGTCAATGGCAAAGACGACGGCTAAGAATTCCTTCTCGGTCGTAGTATAATTGCATTGAGCCGGGTTCAAGGTACGACTGTGATAATAGATGGGCCTAAACCTTTTATCAACTCTTTGACCTAAAACTGCGCCACGGCGTAATTAGAGGCATCGCACATCAACTCGAAGGCTTGGTCCAACAGTGCTACTAAAAATAGGGCATCGATAAGCTTATCTTTCAAGCAATTGAAAGCTTCTTTGCACTTTGCATCGAACAAGAAATCTACATCTTCTTTCAAGAGATTTGATAAAGGCTTGGCAATCGTAGAAAAGTCTCTAATGAAACGCCGGTAGAAGCCAACATGTCCTAGAAAACCCCGTACCTCTTTCACCTGCCTTTGGGTACGCCATCTTTCAATGGCTTCGACCTTAGCCTTATCAACTTGAATACCAAAGATTGGACACCTTATGTCCCAAAACGATTCCTTCATCAACTAGAAAATGGCATTTTTCCCAGTTAAGCACCAGATTTTTCTCAACACAACGTTGGAGTACCATATCTAGATTCTTCAAAATTTCATCAAAGCTATCACCGTAGATCGAGAAGTCGCCCATGAAGACTTTCATGCATTTCTCAACAAGTCCATCAAAATGGCCAACATGCACCGCTGAAAAGTCGCGGGTGCATTGCATAGACCGAATGGCATTCTACTTAAAAGCAAAAGTACTGGATGGACACGTAAACGTTGTCTTCTCTTGGTCATTGGGGTCGATGGCTATCTGGAAGTAACCGTAATATCCATCGAAAACAATAATACTTGTGACCACTCAGTCTTTCAATTAGTTGGTCAATGAAGGGTAAGGGGAAGTGATCTTTTGCAGTGACTTCATTCAGTCTACGATAGTCGATACAGACTCTGTAGCCAGTCACGAGACGTAGGGCAACTTCCTCCCCTTTTTCATTCTTTTCAACTGTGATTCCGCCCTTCTTTGGCACAACTTGAGTAGGGCTTACCCACTCGCTATCGGCGATTGCATAGATGATTCCCATGTCAAGCCACTTTATAACCTCCTTTTTGACAACCTCTTGCATATGCGGATTCAACCTTCCGAGGTTGTCTCACCTTTAGCTCCTTCCTCCGCTCGGATTTTATGCATGCATATGTCCGGGCCGATCCTCGGATATCACCCACTTGCCAACCGAACGCGAGGATGTTTTTCTTAAGCACTTCTATCAGCTGTGCTTCTTGCTCAGGGTTGAGTTTCGAAGAAATGATCAAAGGCAATTTATCTCCATCCTTAAGGAAGATATACTTAAGGTGTTTTGGAAGCGGTTTGAGCTCTAAATCGTGAGGTGGTTGCTCAATACTAGACTTTAACGGGCCACCTTTCTCCCTATGAGCTTGAAGTGGTTGATGAAGAGAACACCTCATCTTCCCGAGGCTCAACCCCTAAAGGCACTGGATCAAATCATCCATCGGAATCCTCCGGTCAACACTTGCTTCCCTTTTCTTGTGATCGATCATTTTTCTTAACTCTTCGCTCTTTCGCTCTCTTCCGCCGACTCCTCCCAATCATCTACTTCCCAATGAGTAGCTTCTCTCCAAAACTCTACCTCGTCCCAACTACCCATCGTGAGCTTCTTCTTCACCAGGGATGAAGTCTTCCCGACTCTCGTTCCTTGAGATTATCGCTTGTTGGCCGGGTATCTCCATGCTTCTAACTCAATAACAGCTCAGTGATGAGCGAGTGAAGATGACTCGCCAATGCCTACGGGCCGAAATGAATTAGAAGATGGTCCGCAGCCACCGGATCCTCAATGTCCATGACTTCAAAAACACCTATCTCTCGTAAGCTCCATTGCATCTTCGTAATAGGCATCTCCTCCGCCCTCATATATGGCTTCGACAAACGATATTTCATCAATTACGGCTCTTTCAGGATGTGTTCCTCGTGTGAAGGTGACAGATGTGTCACCGACTCTAAGAGTAATCTGTCCTTTGCGTAAGTCGATGAGAGCGTTAGAAGTGTCTAAAAAGGTTCGGCCTAGAATTAGAGGCATCTCCTTATCGTGGATAGTCTAGAATAACCTAATCGGTAGGGAAGACTAAATGTTCAATTTGAAGGAGAACATTAGCTACACAACCGGCCGCAAAGACGACTAGATTTGTCTACCATCCAAGAGAAATGGGGCGTTTCGCATTCTTTTGTCTAGTCCGAGCTTTTTGCAAACATTTAATGGCATCACATTAATATAGGCCCCCGAGTCGCATAAGACATTTTCGAACAAATGGCCTTCAATCTCGCAAGATATTGAAGGTCCGCCAGTGGTCACCTAGCTTAACAAATGACTTTTTGTGAAACCATTGCACGATCTTCTCAAACACTTCTTCACCCATCCCAAGCTTCTCTTGCTCCCACTGCAATTCTTTAAGATACTTAGTACATTTAGGCATTTCACCAATACCTGCTAAGGGCATACTAACTTGGGTGTCTCTAAGTATCCTCCTCACCCCATCATACCGCTTGTCATTAGTGAGGGCTTTCTTTCCTTTTGGTGGATAAGGAAGGGCTTTATCATTCCTCGTAGCTTGATTCTTTATCGCCTCATCCTCCTTATCCTTCCATCTCACAAACTTCTCTTCCTTTTTCTTAGTCGTGGTACGCCTTAACCTTCCTTCCTTTCCTCATTATCGTAATTATTTTCATCCTCCGAAGAATTGTCACTAAGCTCATCATCGTTGCTTTCTTCGGCATGTGGTTTTCGATTTCCCCTCCCGAACTCATGGCGCCGGGAGGGCTACTCGCTTTCCGACATCTTGCCGGGTCCAGCCTTCTTACCACTTCTCAAAGTTACTTGCTCAACTCCTCTTCTTGCCCATACTCCCATCGAGGTGTGATGGCAAAGGCAAACATTCACATCGCCTTTCGGATTTCTCTCGGTATAACTAGGAAGTTTACCGTGAGGTCTCGCTTGCTTGTTTGGTCCGCCATCCGACCAACTTGTCTCTCAATTGCTTTAACACTAAGAGATGAGTCTTTACCATGTCTACCAAATTTCATCGAATTTGTGTTGAGGACACATGAGGTGGTATGATTGTTGTTCTCGAGTTTGATTCCAGCCACCTTGAGGCCTTTGGGAGTTCTCGAATCGGCCTTTGATAGTTCGAGTTGAAAGAATTTGAATTTGAAGGGCCGATGGTAACTTGGCTTGATTGAAGTTTTGTCTTTGAAATCCTCGAGTAGTTCTGTTCCGTTGAAGTTTCGGAAGGGTTGGTTTTGATTATCCATTAGATTTACCTCCTCCGTCATTTCGCCTCGCTGAGTTTCAAGATAATTTGAATCGTAAGGTCGATCTCAAGATTGGCCAACCGCTTGCTTATTAATTCCATCCGAGCAACCAACAGCTTGTGTATCGTGATTGTTTGCGTGATCTTCTTTCTTAACAATATTGGTCTTCTTGGGAGTCGACCACATATTGTTCTTGGCTATTGTCTCACCCACTCTATAAGCAGCGCCTCATCACCTCCCCTAAGAAGGATCCATGAGCTGTGGAGTCAAGATAGTCTCTATTAGGTTGAGAGACACCTCAGAAACAGTTCCAACAACTCATGTCTGGTCATATCCGTGATTGGGGCACTTCCTCATCAAATGATTTAATCTCTCCCAAGCCTTGCCAACAGCCTCATCCTCCAACCGCCAAACGTAGCTATTTCCCGCTTCATTTCCATAATCTTGCCTGGTGAAACCCACTTAAGAGCGAAGGCTCTTTTGACATCATTCCATGTATGGAGGGAATGATGTGCTAACGATTTAAACCATCCGCTTGCTTCACCTTTCAAAGCAAAAAGGAAATAGCTTCAACTTTACGATCTCGTAATCAACACCAGGATAATGGCCTCGCTTCACGATTTGTACGAATGTGGACAAGAAGTCGTGTGGATCTTCCCGAGCAAGACTTCATGGAAAGAGCTATTTCGAACCAGAGCAACTACTCCGTTCTTTAGATCAAAGTTCGCTCCTCCCATGTCGGGAGGACGAACAGGTCTATGTCCTCGAGAAAATCTTGATTAAGATATGGAGTGTAGGGTCCTGGTTCGCTTGATTAAGCCGGTTTTGGCGGAATTGTTGAAGTTGTTGATTTATGCCGCCTGTCGATTCGTTGTTGCCGCAGAGCTTGCATCGTTGAAGGAGTAAATTTAATCGAGCTTGGGGATCGTGGATTTGAATTGGTGGATCTTGATCCGCCATTTTATCCAAATCGTGAGAAGCCTTCTTCTAAGGATAGATCGCTCGGGCTCAGGATCAAAGATGAGAGGTCCTTCTTACTTCTCGCTTGCATAAACCGTAAGAAAGGAAAGGAAGAAATCAACCTTTGGGGTTGATTAGAATAGGTTTAGAAAAGATTAGATGGTTTAGAGTGAGAAAAGGGAAAGAGAGGAAAAGAGAAGAAAGAAAAGAAGTGATGATTGAACAGATCGAATCAAGCGCCCCAGTGTTAGTGGACGTTGTTCGTGAATCGAACGCTGTTCAATTGAATGAACGCTCGCTCAGAGGATGTAATTAAGGTGGACGGGCGCTCAAGTTGTTGAACGCTGCTCACCCACGGAAACCTAAAAACTAAGGTTATCACAAACTTAAAAACGAGATAAAAACAATTATGGAAACTAAAAGGAAACCTATGAAAATAAATCTCCAACTTATAGAACAAATCTAAATTATCAAAAGCTAAGAAAATTAATGAAGGAAAAATAAAATCAAATAAAATAAGGTAAAACGAAAACAAAAATAAGAGTAATTCTAGAATTTAGACCTACAAGTTAAAATAAAAATTAAAATCCATATAATAATTTATACCTAAAAGAATCCGACAACCGTTATCGATTCCCCCGCAACGGCGCCAAAAACTTGTTCGGTAAAAACGCTGTTTTAAATTTATAATACCCAAACACCCCAAGTATAAGGATCGTAGTAAAGGATGTTATCGGGTCGCCCTAAGTGGAATGGAATGTTTATCGATTCAAGTATAAACCTATATCGATTATGTCACACTTATAAACTAAACTAATACGAAACTAACTAAAACCTAAAAATTACCAACTAAAACTAAAACAGAATAAGAACAAGCGGAAAATAATAAAATAAAGCTGCATTTGAGCGCTCACTTATATGAACGAGCCGCCTGAAAACGGAATCTACCGGACGGGCGCTCGCTATCATGGACGAGCGCCCAACTACGATCGAACAGAGGATTGCGTAAAAGCAAAGCAGGAAACTAGGGTTTATCAACTAGAACTTAAACTAACGATTAAACTAATGATTCGATTAATAAACAATAAAGGAAAACACAATGAGGCAACGAATCCACCCATCAACCAACAACCCCAACTAGATGGTGATCTAAGATGTAGTTTTTAGTGGTGATTTATTCACTAATCCAATTAAATATCTTCAATCAAATTCTGTGGTTTCGTTTATCTTTTCAAATAAACTAAACATACAATCAACACTAAATCACGAGGTTGTTTCCAAACTCTTACTCAACTAATCATGCATAATCTCTTAAAACACTAATAATTGCATCACTTGAACGAAATAGAACTTAAACCAATATATTTTCATACATAGATCCAAGCATATAGATATAGATAAATCGCTTCATCAAATCGTTAATTCCAACAAAACATGATCAATACAAAACAAAGATCCAAAGTGATGAAAAACTATAAATTAAACTCACTAATCATAAAGCATCGAACTCTCTAGTTGGTTGTGTTGATGATGGGCTTCCTCCGTCGACTCATCGCAGCAGTTTCTAGCCAACAATCATGTTGAAGATGATTGTTGGTTGGGAGATTTGCATCTCTCGTGAAATTAGGGTTCTCTCGCCGCAGCTTTTTGGTGAATTTGCGATCTCAATTATGTGGTATATCCATTAGGGTGGGGCCGCCGCTTTATTTATAGAGTTTTGAGTCGGTTAGGTTAAGTCGGCAACGGACGCCGCTTGGTCTTATGGACGCCCGCCCGTAATGCCTGGACGCTGAGTAAACGCCGCTCATCCTCCGCCTCGAACTCTCGAATGTAAAACACAATTCCGACGCCCGCTCACTTTATCAAACGCCTGCCTGGAATGGACGCCGCATTTAACGCCGCCCAAGATGCCGAGGGTCGGATTTCATCATCTTTATCCAATTTCTTCAAGCCAATTCCAACTCTATCTCTTATGATTCGACTTGAGCTTCATTTATCCACTTATCGCACTCAAAATTAACTCCTACATGATAAATAAACAATGCCAAAAATGTAATAAAATCCAAATAATAATAATTCCATTAAATCAACACTTAAAATCATCAATTTTGCATACAACCCTCTTAAAATCATCTTTACTCAATAATTACACTTAAACCCTTAATTCTCATGTAAATTATGCAAATGTGGGGAAAATAATAATGAAATACACCCTTAATAATCATATAAATATGGCCTTAACACATATTAATTACAGGCAATAATGTCAATCTGGTGCAAAAAATCATCAAAATGCTGAACTCAAGATTTGCTCTAAAGGATCTTGGCCCTCTGTCTCACTTTCCGGGGATGCAAGCATATAGGGATCAGACAGGGCTCTATCTTAAACAGCAACACTATGCATCACAAATTTTGAGCAAACTCAACCTAGAACATCCAAGCCTCAGATTCACACAATGACAACAAATGCTGATCTTACCTCACGAAGTCTCATCTTTATCGCCTAACGCAACTCAAGACAGCAAAATTGGGAAGTCTACAATATTTAACCTACACCAGCCGGATATCGCTTATGCAGCTTAATCAATTGAGTCAAGATATGCATGCTCCTGTGAGAAGTTCACTGGTTTGCTCGGAAAAGATTGCTCGAGATATGTCAAAGTGCATCACAACATGGGTTACACTTTCAACCTAGTCAAGCTCTTGTTATTACAGGTTTCAGTGATGCTAATTGGGCATGTAATGCGGTAGACAGAAAGTCTGTGGCTGGTTACTGTGTGTACCTAGGAGGATCCTTAGCGTCTTAGAGTTCCAAGAAACAACCGGTTGTGGCAAGATCAAGTACTGAATCTAAATATAGGGCTCTTGCAAATGTGGCTGCTGAAATTCTGTGGTTGAAGTCTATTTTATCAGAATTACATGTGTCTATAACTGCTAAACATGTTACTTGGTGTGACAATTTAAGTGCTGCAGCCCTAGCTTATAATCCAGTGTTTCACTCCAGAACGAAACACATTGAAATATATGTACATTTTGTAAGAGATCAAGTGCTGAAAAATCAACTTCAAGTTGCCTATATCCCTTCCTGTGATCAAGTAGCAGACTGCCTGACCAAAGCTCTGTCTAATACTCAGTTCCTGATCAACAAGGCCAAACTGAATGTAGTTGATACTACCTTCGGTTTGAGAGAGGTCATTAAAAGTTCAGTATAATGACTATGCACATGATGTCTACATATTACACACACAATAATCTTATCTTACTAGATTCTATCTTAGATTTGGTGGTACAATTTTCTGTTTTGTATTTTTGTCTTCTTCTGATACTAATGTGTATAATACACCTCTGCTATAATACTTTCTGGTAGTATGCAATGAATTACCTTTCCATCTAAATGTTAAAGTTCTAACTTGGTTCCACGAAAATTAATGGTGTAAACATGTTGTTACTTTTTGTCGTGACATAATTTTTTAATTTTTTTTTTTGGGAAAAACTACTCGACAAATTGTAATCGGGTCGGAGCCAATTCAGACCAAGATTTGGCGCGTACTACCTACTGCCCCTCCATTTCTTAGTATCGCCGCTGCTACCACCGAATCCGCCGGCGGACAGCCTCCGCCGTTCCCAGCAACAATGGAAGAAGAAAAAGCCGCCGCGTATTACGACGAGTTAACTCGAAAAGGAGAAGGAGCAGCCAGATTCAAACAAGGTCTAGGTTTCTCATCCGCTTCCAACGACGCCATTCCTCTCGTGGCTCAGCTCTTCCGTCATCATCTTCTTCTTTCCTTAGCAAATTCGTCAAAGCTTCTAGCCCTTCAAAGACTATCGAGCTTGAAAAACAGGTCCAGCTCGAGTCCATTCAAAGTAAACTCAAGAAAAAGCCAGAGAAATCACGAACCGATTCTTCATCTAGGGTTTCGAAGGAGAATGATAGGTTAAAGGTCCGTACAAGCCGCCGGAGTCGAAGTCGGAGTAATGACAAGGAAAGGAGGCATACTAGACGCAGCAGAAGTAGAGATAGCGGTAGACATTCAAGGCGAAGCAGAAGTAGAGATGGTGGAAGCAGGCATTCAAGGCGACGGAGTCGAAGTAGAAGCAGAGATGCCGGTCGGAGTTCACGGCGACGGAGTAGAAGCTGGAGCCGAGATAGTGATAGGCATTCAAGGCGTAGGAGCAGAAGCCGTAGTAGAGATAAATACTCCAGCAGAAGAGGTAGGAGCCATAGTCGTAGTTCTAGCCAAGATGATTATGCTGCCCGAAAGAAACGTAATAGAAGCAGGGAGACAGAAAGGTTGAATATGGAGAAGAAAAACGAGTCATCTCAGCAGAAATCAGGGAAAATTACTAAGGTTGATTATGGGGAGCTGATTAAAGGATATGATAACATGGTATGTTGTAAAAATCGTTTCTTTGATATACTCTTGTCATTAAATTAGCTGTATGTTATCAGTTCAAATGATTTGTGTTTTCTTGGTGTTGTTTTTATTGGATATATTTTGCTTAATATTGTGTTCTGTAAGAAACGCATTTATTTCTCAGTTAAACGAATTTAATAGTAAGTTTGAGAGCCCTTGTGGTAGAATAGCTGTTTGAATGACAAAGTGGTGCTATCAGAATGGTATAATCCTCAAGAAATATGTGTTTCTTCAGGATTTTTATTGGTTGTTTGGATCGAGAGGGACATTTGATGATGTAGTTATTCTGATTGTAGGACAAATTTTCTTGCTTTAAAGGCAAATGTAGAATGGAAAGTAGGCAGTGCATTAGTAATTTCATAAACAATGAGGCGCCAATCGTGTCTTTTGATATTTAGAATAGTCTATTTAAGGTGATTTTTGATAATGTTAATCGAGAAGCCATAAGAGCGCAGCGCAATTTGCTATTATGAACATCCATCAGAATTTGTCAATCAATAACATCAGAAACCTTGCAAGGGTGTGCTCCTCCATTTCGAGATTGTAATGAATTCTTTTGATGAGTGTAATCTTTTTATTTGGGTGTAATCTTTACCTTATGGTCATGGTATTGGATGATTGTAATGATTTCTTTTGATGAGTTAACTGTGTATGATGGAGGTTTGGTGTATCCTTGTTTCTGTCTGACTATGTAAAAGATTTTAGAGCAGGAGTCTCATGACTGCTTTTATCTGTACTTGAACAGACACCAGCTGAAAGAGTCAAAGCCAAGATGAAGCTACAGCTTTCTGAAACTGGTAATGTAGTTTTTTTTAGCCAACTAATTTTTGATAAACCCTTTTCTAATAATGGTATGCTAGGGCATTTTTGGTTTTCTGACATTAGGTCCAAGCCAGTGTTTTCTTTTCTTAATCATTTTCTTGTAAAATGCGTGTCTTCACTCTAAGATATGAGCAAAATTCACTATAGTCAACTTTCTCTACAGTATTCTCTTGCCATCTGGTTTTTCTTGTAATAAACACCACAAAAAGTTTCATTGAAATCTTTAACTTGCCAATTGCCATACTTAATAACAGATAAATGATTATCAATCTTTGTAAATATTGTACTTTACCTGTTAAACCTGCAAGCTATGGCCCTGACATCCTACACATCCATCTGTTTTGAAATCGTGGAAACAAGATACATCGATTTGTGAATTAAAAAACTTTTCCCCTCTTAAGACATGTCATGAGTGGCTTGTGGTACATGCTATTTTGTTCTAGCTGGATCCTTTCGGGTTGTTAGGAAAGTGGATTTTTTATTGTTACTGAAATACTGTTTTTTTTTACCCTGCTGGTGTTGTAGCTGAAAAGGATGAAACTAAGGGTGTGGGCTCAGGATGGGAAAGGTTCAACTTCGATAAAGATGCTCCTCTCGATGATGAGGAAATCAAGGTTAAAGCTGCTACTTCAATGCCTTTATTCTGTAGCATGTGGTGCATTGTTCTTTTTTCATGCTCTTTAGGTTATTGGAGCCAATATTTCATTTACTGAGTTTTAACATTTGAGGTTCCCTTTATATTGGAATCCTTATCTGCTCCTATCAGGGACATCATGCGATTTCTCCTATGCAACGTCATGTTTTTTGTTTTATATAAGAATTACCGAGTTATTTGTCATTTCAAAAGTACTTACCGGTAAATCTTTTCAGCTGCTGAGGATGATACAGTATTAGTGAAGAAAATAGGCCAAAGTTTCCGGTTTTCTGCAGTCGAGGTATTTGCCCTATATTTGCTTAAACTTCCATTAATAACATTCTCTGTCACCCAAACTATTATGGATGTTTGGACAAGCATTACTCCCTTCATTTCATTCATCTTAATAACAATAAAGACGAATTAATTCATATCCAAATATCCAAATGGACCCTTAGTTATCATACAATGTTCATGAATGCCTTGAATGGGAAATTATCTGGTGCGGTGGCGTGTATAGTCAATAATTAATGTTCGTGGTGTAGACAAGGAAGGAGGATGAGATAAAGGCAGCTCATGATGAAGCCATGTTTGGAGCTCCATCACTTTCGAAGATATACGTTGAAAGAGAAGACGGCAAGCTATCACCGGTCGGGAATTATACAAGTGATCAAGAAAATAATGATGCTACAGAGGAAGAAGACAACAAGAAAGAAGAAGAAGAGGCAAGCCAAAACAACAACCCTTTGTCTAATCTTATTAGTGCACAGGTGAAAGATTTGAATTTTTGTAAATGAACTTCTCTTTCTGCTTGTTGCAACGGTTGATATGTTAATATGTATGTGTGTTTTGTTTTGTTTTTTTTCTTTAGGCACTTAGTATGCAGCAAGGTTCATGGCGTGACCGTGTAAGGAAATTATGAGAGGTGTATTGAGAGGCAGCTGGAGAAGCTTTTTGGATATGCGGTGAGTGTATGTTAACGATGGTGTAGTATTGCACCGAACCAGTGAGATGCTCGGTTGTATATATATATGTTGTTGTATATATATTTATACAACGGTTGTATCATCCATCCGATGCTCGGGTAAGGCTCAGTGGATTCCTGCCCTAAATTCTCGGTTTTCTTGACAGTTTTGCCGGTAGATGGGGGGTTTTTGCTGGTTGAAATCGTGCGGTCTGTACTGCATAATCTAAAACGTCGATTGAATGTGGTATAGATTATAAAATACACACCGTTGCTATGTAGTGTCGAAGTGTCACAGGTGTTGATGTATACTGAATGTTGTTTAAGAATATGTTGCATTAATTAATTTATTTTAAAATTGGGTGCTTTGGATGTTTGAGCTGTTACTCCAAGTTACTCCAAGTTTCTTTGTTAAGAAGGTTTTTCTTTTAGGCCAAACAGACTGAACAGTACTCGTTAATTTCTGTATATTCATCTATTATTTTATGCATCGACTCATAATGGTTTATGATGTATAAGCTAAGTGTAAAAAAACAATAGAACCAATAGCAGATTTGCAACTTTTTTTTTCACGGGTCTAAATTTTTTGTAAGTAATATCTTTTTCGGGGAGTTCTAACAAAATTATGTAGATAAAATATAGTCAATTTTTTCATTTAGCAGGGTGTATGTTAAAGTATCCCATATTGGGAACTTATTATTGTTTCATGCAACATTTTAAGAGATGAATTTCACTCACTTCACAACCTATGTTTTGAGGATGATACTCGTCCGTATCTGGGGTTTAGCCTACATTTTCAACATTCTATGAAGTGAACCCTCATGAAAGCTCTTCCATATGGTTTTAGGAGCTTACAACCTAGTTTTGAGGATGAGGGCTCCTCTTATATGAGTCTGAGCATATATACAACCTAATTTTGATGATGAGTCCCTACTCTTATACTGAGTTTGAACATATATTTTCAACAGTCTATGAAGTGAAATCTGGAGATTACCCTCATGAAGGCTTTTCCATATGGCTTTAGGAAGCTCACACTTCACTAAGCACTCAGCATGAAGGCTCTTCCATATGGCTTTAGGAGCTTTCCCTCGCTTTTGAAGCCCCGCGGCCGTTGGTAGTGTGTTATCGAGTACCTTCAACATGAAATGTATAATGCGAGGTTTCACTTTCTGTGCTCCAAAGAAAATCCCAAAGATCGCTTCCTAGACATTGAAGGCGACAGAACTCTCTGGCTTTCTGCTTGATTTTTTTATAGCTCAAATGCTAAATGGTAGACCGAGTATATTCCATTATTGGTGAAGTGCCATATCCATTTGTCTTCCATGGGCCGAACTGGTAATGGAATGAAGAGATATTTCCCGCTTCGAAAGGGTTAAAAGCTTACCTGATAAGACCCGCTTCCATGCGCACGTTCTAGGGTCGATCAAGCTACGAACCCAATCATTGGGCAAGGCTTCTTCCGTTGGTTTAGGCCGAAAAGTTGAGCCAAGTGGGCATCCAAGGGTCCTCAGTGATGTTAACAAAATCTTCTTTACCAACCTTCCAGCGAAGCCCTTGGAGTAAACAATCATTTCCTTGCAAAATAACACTCCGAATGGAAGACGAGTGGCTCGTTATGATGGCATAATGGAAACAACGCAATTCAAAATACTTTTTGATTTTAGGAATTTTGAAGAAAACTTCTCTAGATTATTTAAATCCTTCACGCTTGTTATAATTTTGAGGTAAACAATGAGTTATTTTAAATTACAATTAGAAACACGAAATGTGAGTTACAAAGATCAAAATTCGTGACAATCTTGAGTTACTATGATGATTAAAGTAGTGTCATATATATTTTTAAAAAAAAGGTAATATCAAATTTTCATTTTGGCAATAAAGTGCCTAAAGAAATAGCTAAAGTAACATGGTAACAAAGTAGCTTGACTTAAATGGTAAGTGACTTGAGAATGCCTAGAGAGATCACCGGTTCGATTCTCCTTCGACACACATATTGAAAGAGCTCTGATGCACCTTACTCCTAAGTAAATCACCGGTTCGATTCTCCATCGATGCGTCGTGTGAAAGAAATTTCTTGATGCGCTTACTTACTTAAGAAAGTCAACTCGCAAACAGCGGTCCGAACAAAACTCAAAATTAATCGTGCCAGTTGATTTCAGATATCGAGAGCTTTAAAAAATAAATAAATAAATAACATGGTAGATAAAACAAAAATTCCCAAGCAAACATTTCAAAACCCTCGTGGCTACTGCAAAAGATTCCCCTATAAAAACGGCCTAATTTATTTCCCACAATTGCCCTTTACATTTAAAGACCTATACACTAAAACCAAAGGTGAAAACCGTAAATCAACTACAAGAGCGCGCCCATTCAAACATTCAAAAATATCTTCCTTTCGGCTTTTGTTTCCCTTCTTCCCCCGCCAAAGTCAACCAACCTTCCCCACCACCTTAAACCCTTTTTCTTAATCCCTCTTTTTTTTCCCCCTAAAATTTTCAGATTGTTTTTGGCTCTTTTTCCTTAATTGAATCGATTGTGAGGAATTTACGCAAGGAATTATGGAATTCCCTTGTTTTGGTTCACAGGAAGCTGGATCTGGAATCAATTACTCCCGTAAACAGAAATCTCTAGGCGTCCTTTGCTCCAAGTGAGTACTTCTTTTAATTTATGATTTTATGGATTTTTTTTTTATGTTTAATTAACGTTGAATTAGTGTAATTTTGTTTGGTTGTTGAAATGATGTTGCAGCTTCCTCAGATTGTATAATAGAGAAGGTGTGGAATGTATTGGACTGGATGATGCGGCATTGAGATTAGGTAATTGTCTGAATACGAATTGGAATTCTGCTCTTGATGTCCAAAACCAAATTGAAGTGTTTTGGTTTGATTGAATTTTTTTAATTGACTTAGGGGTGGAGAGAAGGAGGATCTATGATATTGTGAATGTTTTGGAAAGTGTTGGTGTAAGATTTCTTATCTTATTGTTTATTTTCATCTTTTGTACTTGTTTTTGTTTTATGTTTTGAAATTGGAGAAGACATTGAACTTAGATTTGAGGATTTTCATTATGGTTGGATTAGGTTCTTGCAAGAAAAGCGAAAAATCAGTATACATGGAAAGGATTTGAGGCAATTCCTGCTACTTTAGAAGCACTGAAGGTCAAATTTTTTTTAGGTTTTTTTATTTTTTTAATGTTTGCAGTTTAGGTACATGGTTTACTTATAAACCACTGATTATCATTTTTGTTGATATTA
Source organism: Gentiana macrophylla (assembly GCA_026214975.1). Taxonomy (NCBI): domain Eukaryota; kingdom Viridiplantae; phylum Streptophyta; class Magnoliopsida; order Gentianales; family Gentianaceae; genus Gentiana; species Gentiana macrophylla. Next base: position 75,289 of record JAOBSW010000966.1, read on the forward strand.
TAGAAAGAAGGGTTGAAGATTGACTCGAATGCTGATGATGGCAGTTCCTCAGCTAAGGTCTGAGAATCACACTTAATTAGTTCTTTGGTAGAGGAAAAATGTTATGTTAACTGTAAATGATTTTGCAGAATTCAGATGATGAAGAGGATAGGTATTCCAACCAGAATGATAATGCAACTTCAGATTCTGCGTCGGCAAGATATGGTATTAATAAGCCCTTTGTTTTCAAAGGATTATAAGTTAATAATGGACTAACTGCTTATGTTTCTGCAGACAACAGGAAAGAGAAATCCTTGGCTTTGTTAACCCAAAATTTTGTAAAGCTTTTCCTTTGCCTTGATGTGAGTGTGGGAAGTTACCTGTCTAATTTCTCAAGTTTATAATATCTTTCATAATAATTGCAGCAAAGGTTTGAACTTTCTAATTGGCATTCTTCAGATGGACATGGTTTCCCTTGATGATGCTTCTAAATTGCTCCTTAAGAATAGAGGAGATCCAGCAACAACTAGAGGTAGTAATCCATGTTTTTATTTATTATTTTTCTTGATTAGTTCACAATACTAATCTTTGGTGGAATGTGGATAATGAATGATTTCACTTAGCTTGATGTTTTCCTTTGTTCTGCTGCAGGTAAACAAAGAAGGATTTATGATATTGCCAATGTGTTAGCTGCCATGAAATTCATCGAGAAGGTAAGCCATATTCACAAGAATGCATGTATTTAGGAACACATCATAAAAGTAACAAAAATAGCTTATACTTCAAAATTCATATGTCCAAATCTAGTAGGCTCTGTTATATCTCTATTTCTAAGATATCTTGGCCTTTTCTGGGTTGATCTTGTTAAGGTATAAGAATACCTTAATAAGGTAAAGATTGAGAGAGAAAAAGGGCATGTATCCATAACTTTGCTCTGTATTCCATATGCACAGACTCATCACTCAGAGACAAGAAAACCGGCTTTCAGATGGCTCTGGCTAAATGGAAAGCAAGAAACTGGTACTGATCAATTGGCACCTAACGAGCCAATCAAAAGATCATTTGGAACTGATCTCACAAATACCGTCATTAAGAGAGGTAAGATCATGTCAAAACCAGAAGGAGATTCGGTCCAAGGGAAGAACACAATACTGCAGACTTCAGTAAAATCAGTGTCCATAGATGCTGAAGTTCAGAAATCCCAACAGAAGCTTGATTCAAGACGAGACATGAAGAGTTTTCAGTTCGGCCCTTTTGCTCCCATTAATATGCACCACTCAGTAGCTTATGAGGATAATAACCCGATACTCTTTCATGATTTGGAAAGACTTGCTACCACTTATCGTCCTCAATATAACAATCCAGGTACTCAGCTTATGTTGAATTACATCACAATTCACGAAAAATAAAATTATAGTGAAATGTCTTGCTGAAAATTTGCTTATATTACCTCAGAGAGCACTTGTTTCTACTTTAGATTCAAATCATGTTGAAATTCTTTGTATCTATATAATCAGACTGTGTAAATAAGCTTGCGTCCCGAGTGAAATGTGATGCTTTAATGAAAGTTTCTTGCTAATGGGATCTTAATGTTTAAGTTGGTTTACAGCTTTGAGAGAACTTTTCGATCATTACGTGGAAGCATGGAAGTCTTGGCATGATGAAGTTGCAGAGAAGAAGTCAACAAAACCAGTCTCATGATAAAATATACTTCATTGTATTGATATACAGGGGGCTTTTAAGTGCAAAAAAAGAAAAAAAAAAATAGATGATGAAGAAGTTAGATCTTTAGGAGTCTCTAGCTAGAAAAAAGATTGTTAGATATGCATAATTCTCAATGCATCAAAACTTAAAGGATATCTTTGTAAAGTCTGATTTTTTTCTCTTTGTAAAGACTGAATGCCTTCCAGGATAGCACTTTTTAATTCTGATTTTAAAGAATGTTTTTGAAAGGGAAAAAAAAAAAAAAACGTTGGCCCCCACTGCCCTGCCCCTAGAGCATCGCGGCAACCTATGAATCTGAATATTCATCGAGAGCCATCTTGGGTGTTCAACCAGAACCATACTCGAGCTTTGGTATTGAAACGCCGTGAGAGTCCCACGTTGAAAAATACCCGATGATGAATTCAGTGTCATCCGAATTTTGAATAATGGAGTCCATGAGATCTCAACCCCGCACAGTACACTACACTTCCATCACCCAAAAATCGTAGGGGACATATTATCACCTTAAACACATAAACGACTCCCAAAGTCAGCTTCGGTTTCAAGATCGAATGCAACAATACGACTATAAACATTCATATTATTTAACCAGATCCAGTGTAGAACCCTCAACACATATTCCACGGTTGGGATCAGAAACCAAAATGTTACGATGATAATAGTTTATGGGCATCCAGTGTATTTGATTTTTATTCTAATCCTAGTTCTCTGTGTGATTCACTAAATTAACCTATATTAATGTGATTGATCCACCGGGATAATTCACTACAATATACATGGTTGGAAGTTTGTTGCAATCGGGCCTACATGTAACCAAGGAGGCAACCGACCCCCTTAATCTAGAAAAAAAAAAAACCACTATAATATACATTACGTGCTTCATTTGTCTGCCTTAAAATTTTCATTTGTTGTGTTATTGTCCTCTCTCAAACGAGCTAGTGTCTGGAGAGTGAATTTGACTTGGGATATTTTTGAGAGAATGCTTAATGTCTGCCGAATCTTGACTTACGGCGCGTATGTATTTTTCGGCTTTTTCGAATCCTTTAGTGTTTGTGAACTCCAAATTAACTCAAATAATTGTCAAAAACACGTTGGTTAAAAAAAGATAATAAAATAGTTTTAATAATAATATGACTAACATAATCTTTGAATATAATTAATGTAGCTTTGCTTTTACCTCCGAGCTAGAAATAAATATAGGTAAAACAGGAAATGAATAATATTTTTTTTTTTTGAGAAAAATAAATATTTTTTTGAAAATTATTCTAGCACAAAAAGTCACAAAAAAAAAAAAGATTAATTCAACACGATTTTCCCCGTATAATTGTAATTAAGTTATGTTTTTAATTTATTAACTTTTTCTTTACTATTGTCTTCAATCATGCAAACATTTTAAAAATCACATAATCAAGTATTAATATAAAAAATATATGTATATCGATACAATTGTTTTTATCAAAAAAAAAATACTAACTAGCTCAAGTTTATGAAAAAATCGCTTCGATTTCCAAACAGGTCCTTTTAATAGATGGTGGAAAATGTTTGATGGAAACTACACTTATGATTGATTTCACAATGGAGGCACGGTCCTTCCTTACCCATCAAATCCAGAAAATCCAATGCTAATTCATCGCGCATTGCATGCCTTTGCGTGAAATGTTGGACCGATTGGTTGCATTGGATATCCTTAGTCCCGTGTTTTGGAACATAATCATCTAGATCAGTTCCATTTTCTTTCCGCCTAGATCCACAAGCATTGCACACAACTGGTTTTTAGGTGGAGAAGTTTGCAAGAAATGATCGACCGATTGGTTGCATTGGATATCCTTACTCCCGTGTTTTAATCTCCTAGCTAGAGTGCCATTTGCTATCCACCTCGACCCACAAGCATTGCGCAAGACTTGTTTTTCAGGTGAATTACGTACTCTGCCAGAAATGTTGGATCGATTGGTTGCACCGGATATCCTAAGTCCCGTGTTTTGGAACATAATCTTCTAGATTGCCATTTTCTTTCCACATAGATCGATCCACAAGCATTGCACAATGCTTGTTTTTTGGATGGACTACTTTGCAATAATGAATTGTCTTGATTGATGACGTCAACAAGATTGGAGCCACGATAAATATGAGCAAGGAAGACGAGTAATTCAATAGTGATACATGCAATTTTACTATGATGGATGTCGCAACTCAAATGATAGTGTATCATTTTGATAACGTGTTATAAAATAAATTATAATGACCCAAGAATATAAGCAAAAGGATGTAATAAAAAATACATCCTCCGTTCCTTATTAAAAGATGTACTCCCTCCGTCCCACAATATAAAGCGATTTTTCATTATTTCACATCGCTTAAGAAAACGTAATAAATGAGCTTACTTTTTAATATTTCAATATAAAATAACAGATTGTTTTTCTCGATTGACTAATAATATCAGATTGTTTAAATGAACGCTAAAACAATGATTAAATATCAGATTGGATCATGAGAACGACTTATATTTTGGTGACACCACAAAAAGCTTAAAAATACTTATATCATGATTATATGAGTACTACTTAAAAATTCTTCCTTATTTGATTTAGTATTATTTCTAAAACAGCATTTATTGTAACCAAGTATTCCTGCTGCAAGTCCCAGAATATGTTAGTCATTTTTACTTTTTTTTGTTTGGTCTAAAAACATAACTTATTTTAGATTATCAATGAAACATTTATTAATATTTTCTATATTATTTCAGTCCAACTATTTATCGTAATTTTTATATATATATATATATATATATATATATATATATATATATATATATATATATATATATATATATATATATTGCATTAATGATACGCAAAAAATATATTTTAGTCATTTATCCTTATCAATTGGTTTTATGGTGGCCCAACACCACCACGCCATACTTCATTCACCAAACGAAATGCCTTATAAGAAGGGTAAAACGCGTCAATACATGGGATTTATATTTTACACGCGCTTTTGTGTTATTTGTCATTTTTCTATTTGGCCCCTGATCACTAAGCTCATCATTTATCCAGTGACCATAATAAAATTTCCCTATCCTTATGATTTATAACACTCAACCTTTAGTAGGGGTGAAAACAGCCAAAAACGACTTATATTTTAGACAAATGACATAGTATTCTTGGTGCTTTATATGGATGAAATATTGCTAATAGGGTATGATGTCTTTATGTTACCAGGGGCGGACCCAGCCATGTAAGGGTGGGGTGTATGGACCCACTCAAATTTTCGGAAGAAATTACTAATATACCTCTCTAATAATATTAATACTATATATGTATATTAGTTTAGACAATGTTAATTAGTAGTTTGAGTTCGAAATTTTGTTGTTGAGTCTTTTTTCACCCTTTGGTTTTTTGAATTTGCTCTTCACTAGAAAAATTTCCTAGGTCCGCCACTGTATGTTATGGTCCGTAGTGTTTTTCTTATCCAGGAATTTCTAAATGAAAGACTTTGGTGAATCAACCCATATTCTTGGAATCAAATCTTTAGGGACAGTTCTAAGATGTTGCTTGGTCTATCACAATTCACTTGTATAGACAAGATGTTAACGAAATTTAGCATTGAGCAATCCAAAAGAGGTTAATTTGTTGCCAATGTCGTCTCATGGGCTTCATCTATCCAAGGGCATATGTCATAAGACTAGGTAGGAAATGGAGCACATGGAAAAGATCCCGTATGCATTAGCTATTGGGTCTATCATGTATTCTATGTTATGCATTAAACCGGATGTCTCATACCATCTAAGTGTTATGAGCCGATATCAGGCAAACCCTATTGTGGGTCACTCGATTGCTGTAAAGAATATCCTTAAGTACGTAAGGACGACAAATGATATGTTCCTAATTTACAAATACAAGTACAAGGGCATTTTGGTAAATACTAAAAACCAAGGACCAAATTGTATATAAGAAAACTATAAGGATCAAATAATAAATGTGAAAAAACATAAAAACATAACAATTTTAGTGTTTGGTTAATTTTTATACTCAATGTTCTATATTGTGTTTCTATAATGTTCTTCATTTCACAAATTTTGTAGTTAAGAGACATACTGCGGAGCATTTTTCCTCAGAAAAATAGGAAGAGGATTTTTATTCGAGACGAGATGAGAATCGAACCTTGATTCTCATCAGAAAGTGTAGTGATCTGTATTACCACGTCAGATTTAATTCCCATATGCTACGGAGCATTTGTTAATATGCCATTGATATTGATGGAATCAGTGAGAATGTAGTAGAAAAGTGCTCCCTCGTATTCAAAAGGGGCTAATGCATGATATAAGTGGATCACAAATTTTAGTTGTGCAAACCCAAAGACAAGAACCAAAGAGGCAACTTTTAAGATAAAAATTGAGTGAAACCATATCTTATATTCTGAAATTGGTCTCGTAAATTTAGGATGATTACGATTCTAATTTAGTAAAATCATTACTAAAACAGACATTGAGGCATAATTTTTTTTTTGATAAACATACAAAAATATAGCTCTCCGACACCGGTGAAACCATCAACATACGATTCCTTTCCTGGAATCTGCAGAAATATCAACATACGATTCCTTTACTGGAATCTGGATCCTCTGCTGTAGTGCCCCTACCGCATCCTCCCACCCTATTGTTCAAGTGTTAAACACTGATCAAAACGTCGCTTTGAATATCTTGCGATTCTTTTATTTGGAGCAAGACGACGCTGCTTTGCTTTTTGCTTTTTCCAGCACTTCTTACAGACTTTTTTTCCTCCTCCTATCACAGCACCCTCCACAGCCATCTTCATCACAGCAACAGACGATCTGGCCTCCATTTGGAAACTCAAATTGCTAACCAGAACACCGGGCGGCTTCCAAGAGCAAGTCATCGAAATCCTTATTAAAATAGTGAAATATTTCATAACTTTTCCTGAATAATGGGCTGTCGATCAAATTACACAGGCCTTTTGATATGCATCTGAAACGGAGGAGAGATTTGCTAGGTAGCCTTAAGAATAATTCGAAAATCAGATCCTCAGGCAACGAATTGACGGAACTTTCTGATGCAGACATTGTGTTAAATCCGAGACATGACAGAATATTGTATTAAAGAATTGTGAAATATATCATAACGCTTCTCAAATAATGGGCAGTCGATTGAATTACACAGACGTCCTAAATGGCGGAGAGCCGGAGAGACTTCGAAAATCAGATCCTCCGGCAACGAATTCGCTGCAGATATTGCCGGGCGGCTAGGGTTTTATAGTAGTATTATCGACCTTAAATACCGTACGTCTAAGGAGCAGGTAAAAGGGTTTAGTCCCACCGTTGATTATTGTGGATCTATATCTGTAGATACCAAAATTTTACGTGGCACATCAATTATGTCACATAATACATTTGTTCTAAGTTAAATTTATTTTATATTATTTCTTTAAAATATATATATTAGGGAATAATGTAAAATAAATGATTAATTAAAATCTCTTAGAAATTTAGAGATTTAATTATTTATAATTAAATGGCTATGTAGATATATAAAATATATATGTGACATATTATATTTGTCACATACTACACATACCATAAAATCTAGGTATTTTATATTATTTCCAACATTAAATATTGGTAGATAATATAAAAATCAATAAATCATAAAAATCTCTTAAAATCAATTAATTAGGAGATTTTATTGATTTATAATAAATGCGGAGATTGTGTACAAATTGCTAGTAACAATCAGGAGAGTCTGGACGCATTAAATGCGGATATTATAGGAATCAATCAGAGTGCGTAACATATTAAATGAGCGTGAAAGCATTAAACGCGAATTACTTCCAGGCGACTCATCTAAAGACTATAAATAAGATGATTGGTCATTTGCAAACACACACGTAAACACAGAGCATTAACACGTAAGACGGAAGCACACAAGGATTCAAGATTGGAGAGGAAGCATCAAGCACTCCATTCAAGCATTCAAGCACCAGCAGGAGGGATCTAGGAGCACAATGAGCATTCAAGTGTTCTTCAATCTTTGAGGATTCTCCATCAAATCGGCGTTCTTCAACATCACTAAGATCATCCACCAAGAAATCCGTGTTCTTCAACCCGCCTTTGATGATCTTCCAACCTAATCAGAGGCTGTAAGGCGAGTCAAAGCAATCGCCTCAAATCTCTACCCAAATCAAACATTCTTCCGCCATATTTGGGAGAAATCAACCACAAAGTCAAGATCTTCCGCCATATCCAGAGAGAACAACCACAAATTCAAATCTTCCGCCATACTCGGGAGGAATCAACCAAGGTCCATTTCTTCCGCCATATTCGGGGGTAGTCAACCACAAAGTCAAAATCTTCCGCCATATCCGGAGGAAATCAACCAAATTCAAGATCTTCCGCTAAACTGGGAGTCCAATAATTGTCAACAATTAAAGAGGAGAATCAAAGGATTCAAGAGATTGTAACCGCTTTTATTTTATAAATTAATAAAATTCGATTTATTACAATTTTGTGTTTTCTTTGTTATTTTCGTGGATTAACACTTAAATTTGCGTTATAAATTTTTCTCGCACGCCCAAATGGGACTCTATCTCCTTTCCAAAGAAGTCAAGAACAAATGGCACCAAAGGTTGCTTCTACCGCTCAAGACTTCTCGCTAAGACTATGGCTTTGAAGCGGCGCTACTACGGGCGTTGTCGCCGCTAAGGTCGTTTCTTCATCTCAAGGACAAATCGTCTGGACCTATCACTCAGCATGTCAAAGGAGTTTGGCATCAACCTCCTTTTCCCGCATGAAGCTTTCGATAGACCCACGCCACCAATGGTCACGACGTAATGATGATTTAATTCCACAACTCTCGGCGAGCATATTGTTAGCCTCACGAAGGCCATCGAGGCCTTCACGCCGCATGTTCGCAGACACAAGACATGCAAATTGCAAAGCTCGCCAAAGAAGATCGATTCGCTGGGGTAGCAAGCAAGTCAAAAGTGGTGGCATGATGAAGAGGATTTAACACGATGTCACTTTCAAACACCAAGAAGCCTTCGTGTCTCTCGCACGTGGCTTAACAACTCAAGGTCGCCCCGTAAAACTCTTCCAAGGATCATGAAGCCTCCAAGTCCTTTACCTTGGCAAGCAATCAAGATTTCCCCGACGGAACCATTCCGATCACCAACCGCAGGAGTTCATCGCTGGGGACGATCAACGACAAGGTTGGAGGGTCCGTAAAGTCGCCTCGCACTTACATCAAGCCATACACCCAAAGGATCGATAATCTAAAAATGCCTCGCCGTTATCAACCACCAAATTTCCAAATAGTCACGGGAAGCGGCAACCCTGAAGCAAGACGTCGCCCATTTTGTTGAAACTTGCAACAATGCTGGGACCTATGGAGATCATCTAGTGAAGCAATTTGTGCATTCTCTCAAAGGCAATGCCTTTGATTGGTACACTGATCTCGCCCCTGCCTCTATGGATAGTTGGGAGCAACTGGAGCAGATCTTTCTCAATCGCTTTACAAAGACTTGTAGAATCTGTGGAGTATGGTGGAGTTGACCAACTCCCGCCAAAGGAAAGAAGAGAAGGTAGTCGATTACATTAACAGGTGGAGAAGTCTAAGTCTTAACTCGAAAGACCAATTGTTTGAAGCCTCCGCCATCGAGATGTGCATCCAGGGCATGCACTGGGGTTTGCAATACATCCTCAAAGCGGATTCTCCCAAATCATTTGAGGAGTTAGCCACTGCGGCGCATGATATTGAGTTAAGCATTGACACCAACTGAGGTCAGCCCCTGCTCAAGATCCAAGAAAGGGAAAGAAAACAAGAAATTAAGAAACGTGGAAAGCTTCTCCCAAAATGGAGAAGAAGAAGGAGTCCAACGCTACCACCGTAGCTCCAGAAAAGTGTAACAACCCAAATGGGCCAAGCCAACCTCGAATTCGAGGAAGGTTGAGCCACGACAAGTTGAAAGACGGAGGCCAACTCGAACGAAAGGCAACAGAGGAAGTATCCATTCTTCGATTCTCGACATACCCGCAATTTTTTGATGAGTTGTTGAAATTGAAACTCATTGAACTTCCGTAAACAAAGTGTCCGGAGGATGCAAAGCAAGAGCCCACGAAGGTAACTATTGCAAATATCATCGCTATTTGGTCATCCCATCGAAAAATGCTTTGTCTTCAAAGACAAGGTTATGCGCTTGGCCGAGGAAGGAAAGATCGTGCTTGAAGAAGAGAAGGCAAGCACAAATCAAATCATCAGAGCAGAGTTTAAAAATGGTCATTGCATGACCATCCAATTCGGATCACTCGACCCGGCTTGAGATTAAATTCAACGACTTCTACCCATAGCTAAGAAAGAACTGAACGCCTCCCAAACAAGCAAAAGTCATTGTAAAGAAAAGAAAACCCAAGCCTGGTCGAACAAGACGATGATGGATGGATTCTCGTGACTCGCATTTAAAAGCAAAGCGAAGTCACCTTGTTTCAAATTGGAAGAACCAAAGACGATTTGTTCCAAGTCTTCCAAGCCAAGAAGAGGCCAAAAGGAAAGAAAGTTGAAAAGGAAACAAAGGAAAATAAACAAGAAAGTGAAGAGCATTTTCCCGACGAGGTTGAGTACAGAGCCCTCGACTCCAATCACCTTATTGGAGTACATGCCCAAGAGAATCGTTGAAGCTGAGACGACCGAAGAAAACTCAGAGGATGAAGTTGTCCTATGTTATGCTATCCACGTAGAAGAAAGAGATGGTGCAAAGGAAAATGAAGATTTGCCGACTGAGGAAGAGGCTTCAAACAATGCAAAGCTTGCTTGCACGGTTGAGATCATTTTCACAGATGATGACATGCTTCTCGGATCAGCACCCCATAACCGCCCGCTATTTGTCACAGCATACACACGTGAGCAAAACGTTAATCGTGTGTTACTAGATGGAGGATCACCGTCAACATATTGCCGCCCGAGTAATGAAAGAGTTGGGTGTCTCTATGGATGAACTCTCCGACAACCGCTTTATGATCCATGGATTCAACCAAGGGCAAAGAGCCATTGGTGTGATCCGACTTGACATCTTGATAGATGAACTATCTTCAAGCGCATCGCTCCATGTGATTGATGCCGTAACGCCCAACAACATGCTGCTGGAGGCCGTGGTTACATGAGAATGGAGTCGTCCCTTCAACCCTTCATCAAATGCTTTAAGTATTGGCGTAATGGTGTTTTAAGAAAGGTCGTTGCTGATGAAAAACCTTTCACTGAAGCCGAAACTCACTTTGTAGATGCAAAATTCTACCTGAAACCGGCTCCTTTGAAGATAGTAGGCATTTCCAAGTCACGAGAAAAAGATGACGAGGAGAAGGCCACACCGTCAGAAGATAAGAGGGAGGTTGGCAATCATGGAGAGACAAAATCATCACTGCCTCAACACCAAAAATCCAAAGCGATGAGTGGACTGACGCTACCACTTACCAAGATCAATGCCGAACAGACGGATGCTCCTCTACAGGAGTTTACCCGTCCTAAAGAAGGTCCGGTTATAGAACATGGAACATTGCCAGCCACAAGAAAGGAAGGTTTTGACCCTATTGCGTACAAACTCCTCGCAAAGGCAGCAAATGGATCCTGAAGCCCTGCTCTAAAAATGGGGGCAAAAAATGAAGAATCTGGAGAAATGCAGAAATCCACAAAAGCTAATGTTCTGGTTATTGGATCCCGAAAGGGTCTGGGGTATAATCCCTCACCGCCTATCCGTATCTCAATAAGGAAGGCAATCAATAACTATATTGGAGTTGAAGATGAATCATCGTCATCAAACATCCCAGAACCTCTACATGAAAGGCCATCGGTGTTTGAGAGGTTGCAACCCAAGAAAGAACGTGTGTCTCGGTCTTTGAAAGGCTTTCGGTCACAACCAAGAACCCGCCAAAATCTAAGGGTGTCAAGAGTCGAAAACGATCAACACACGTGCATGCTTCCGGAAGGAGATGACAAACATTGACTCCAAAGAAATCAAGAGCCTGATCCCGTCTAGAATGAGGCGTCATACATGTCTTCTCGTTCATTGTGGAAATATAATGAAGGCTAAAATGCGCACGGTGGTCTACACTAAAACTGATGACAAGCACAATATGGAGGATGTACATCCGACACGACAAGAAAATGAGCATGAAGAAAGCGTTGATCTCATATGTTATCACCGCTGGTGAAGAATCGATCTCCGCCAAAACTAGAACAATGTTAGAAGAAGTCATGGAACTTGATGAAGTGAAGGAACAGATTCCGCTTCTATCACATCACCTGGGAAATGATGAGATTGAAGAAGATGTCAAGAAGCACCCCGGAGCTGTAAGAAGCGGGTCGAGTCCATAGTGGATGAGCTAAAAGAAATCCAACTTGGCATCGAGGACGAGCCACGCCCAACTTTCATAAGTGCTCTTTGTCTCCGTGATGAGGAAGGGAGATGCCACTTAAACCCTCCAAGAATAAAAGGATGTCTTCGCTGGACGCATACAAAAGAGATGCCCGGCTTGATCCAAAGGTAGTCTGCCCATCGCTTGGTCAGAAGAAAGGATCACGCCTATCAAGGTGCTCAAAGAAGATTTAGGCCGGATCTTATCCCACCATGAGAGCGTAAGTCAACAAGATCATTGAAGCAGCTTCATCCGTGAGGTTAAGTATCCAACATGGATCTCGAGCATCGCCCCCCGTGAGAAAGAAGAATAGTCGATTCGTGTATGTGTAGATTTTCGACATAAACAATGCGCGTTTCTAAAGGATGATTTTCCTTGCCAATCATCGAAGTCGATGGTAGACGCAACCACGTGTCATGAAGTTCTTTCCTTCATGGACGGATCGTCTGGTATAACCAAATTCGAATGGCTCCCGAAGATGAAGAATTCACCGCATTTAACTCCTAAGCGGAATATATCGTTACAAAGTGATGCCTTTTGGTCTCAAGAATGCAGGGCAACTTACCAACGTATGATGCGTAAGATCTTTGATGACATGCTACACCAACATGTTGAGTGCTATGTTGACGACTTGGTTGTAAAGTCAAAGAAGAAGGCTGACCACTTGAATGATTTGAGATTAGTCTTATTATTGAAGATGAATCCTCTAAAGTGCGCATTTTGGAGTCACTAGGAAAATTCCTCGGCTTCATCGCCCAACATCGAGGAATAGAAATTGACTACCCAAAGTAGAAGGCCATCGTGAAGATGCCTCGAGCCTCAGAGCTTGCGCGGAACTCGTGGTTACAAGGTAAATCGCCTATATACTAAGGTTTATATCAAACCTCGCCGGAAGATGCCAACCTTTCAGCCATCCGACGAGGAAAGGAGTTCCGCTTGAAATGGGATAACTCATGCGTAAAGGCATTTGAAAACATTAAAGCCGCATTTGATTTAACGCCCGGTCTTGGTAGCCCTCAGTAAAGGTAAACATCTAACTTTTTACATCACAAACAAGCAAGAACGATCAAGAGGTGCATCGCCGCTCAGAGAACGACAAGGGCAAAGAAAACACATTGTACTATTTGAGCAGAACGATGACTCCACACGAGCTGAAATACTCTCCAATTGAGAAGCTCTGCTTGTCACTCATATTCGTCATCCAAAAGCTAAAGCATTATTTTCAAGCTCACACTATACATCTAGTGTCAAAGGCAAATCCTCTGAAGTTCGTCATGTCCAAGCCCGTGTTGTCCGATAGATTGCCAAGGTGGTATCTCCAACTTCAGCAATTTGAAATTGTTTACGTGCCCCAAAAGGCTGTCAAAGGACAAGTGCTCGCAGACTTCTTGGCTGATCACCCTATCCCGACAGAGTGGGAACTCTCAGACGATCTGCCTGATGAGGATGTCATGGTGATTGAGGTCCTTCCACCTTGGAGAATGTACTTTGATGGGGCAGCGCGATGAGATGGGGTTGGCGCCGGAGTCATCTTTGTTTGCCCGGAAGGTGAAGTGTTGTCATACTCCTTCAAATTGACGGAATGTTGCTGAGTATCAAGCTTTGATCTTAGGGCTTGAGATGGCGATGTATATGAAGCAATGCAGACTGAACGTCTACGGCGACTCTCAATTGATCATCAACCAGCTTGAAGGTGCCTACGATGTAAAAAAGCCAGAATTAGTCCCATACTGCAATTATGCAAAGAAAATCATTGCTTACCTTGGCGACAAGTATAATTGAGCATGTTCCGAGAAAAGAAAATAAGCAAGCGGACGCTCGGCAAATTTGACAAATGACATTGGCAATCGCTGATGGAAAGATGCAAGTCCCCGCTTCACGAGCAAAGTGGGTGGTTCCTCCATACTTTGGAGAAGATGAGGGGGTGATAATGAAAGTCATGCCGTGTGTGTCTATGAAATAGACCAAGAGGATTGGCGCCATTCATTAGTGGAGTACTTGAAACACGGAGACTTCGACGATCAAAAGAAAAAGTTGACATAAGACGCCGGGCTCCACGCTTCTTTCTCGCACAATGACACTTTGTATCGCCGCCATTTGAAGGAGTATTTCTCCGCTGCCTCGTAGAAGATGAAGCTCATCACGCCTATGTGATGAGGCTCACTGGGATTTGTGGCGCCCATCAATCCGGGTCCAAGCTCCACTTCCGCATCAAAAGGATGGGATATTATTGGCCAACCATGGTGAAAGATTGCATGGATTTAATCATCCTTATCTATCTTAAGTTTCCAAACCATGAGTGAAAATGCTACTTGCTCAAAAAGCTTGTTGCACCTTTAAGCATACCATGAAGAGGTCATACAAAACACAATACTAGCAGACTGAACTCCTAATGCAAAGCAGATAAACAACAAAGAAGACATATGAAATTGTGGCTTGAGATTACGCCGAAATGTGAAGCATGCCAATTCCAATCTAACTTTATTCATCAGCCTCCGTGAGCCATTGTATCCAATCAGAGAGCAAAGATGGCCCTTGATGCTTCTGGGGAATGGATGTGGTTGGTCCGTCGCCAAATCATCGGGCCAACATCTTTATATCTTGGCCGCCACCGACTATTTTCTAATGAGCCGAGGTCGCTGTACTACGCCAGGTGAAGAAAGAGGATGTAGTCCGCTTCATTCGAGTAAACATCATCTATCGCTATGGAGTTCCACGCTACATTATCACGGATAATGGGAAGTCATTCGTGAATAGCTTGGTGGATAAATTGTGTGAGCAGTTCAACTTCAAGAAGCACAAGTCTTCCATGTATAATGCGCCGGCCAACAGACTTCCTGAAGCTTTCAATAAGACGTTATGCAACTTGTTGAAGAAGGTGGTTGCAAGGCACAAGAAAGACTGGCATGAGCGGATGGGTGAAGCAATCGTGGGCCTATCGCACAACTTTTCGGATGCCAACTCAAGCCACCCATATTCGCTGTATACGTGTGAAGCCGTGGCTACTCTCGAGCGGCAAATACCTCACCAAGATTGCTATCCAAGAAGGCTTAATCGACGAAGAAAATGCCCGCTCGCTTTGATGAGTTGAAGCATTGGATGAGAAACGGCTTCGTGCTCAATGTAATCTTGAATGCTACCAAGTAAGGTTGTCAAAAGTATTCAACGTTAAGGTCCGCCTGTGTCCTTTCAAGTTGGTGAAATGGTCCTTGCAGTTTGAAGACCTATCATCATGACGCACAAGTCCAAAAACAAATTTACATCAAAGTGGGATGGCCCCTATGTTGTCCGGGAGGTCTATACTAATGGTGCATACAAGTTGGTGGATAAAGACGGTGTCAAGCTCGGCCCGATCAACGGAAAATTTCTCAAGAAGTTCTATGCATAGCACAAGAAATGCTCCTCAGCACGAGCCTAGCTAAATTGCAATAATCCCGTCAACAAAAACAAAAACAAAAAAAAGAAAATAAATATTTGAACTACGCTTGACTTGATCCCCTAAAAGCATTCCCGGGTAATGAGGCACTGGGAAGTTACTCCAAGTTCACCATACCAAAAAAAAATCCATTCAGAAACATAAAGAGGAAAAAAAGCGAACTCCAAGTTCAGCCATATCATACCAAAAAGTATGGAGATTCATCATACAAAAGGGTCCTCATACAAGGAAAAGAATGAAACAAGTCGCAAGACGTTATGGAATAATAGAGTTTTATTTGATTCATATCAATTAAAATTTTATTACATCTCAAAACAAAAGCAAGCGTAAAGAAAGAAAAGAAATGTTTTTCATGGAAGGAACAACTAATTAACTAAACAAGATTATAGTCCAACAACTCTTGGCGGGCAAGCTCAAGCAAATCTGGCTATCTTCTAAAGTTTCATGTTCCTGTGTTGCAACCGAGGTGCACTCGAGCTCATTTAGGCCATTCCGCAATTCCAGATGCACGAATTGTCATACTTTTCCACTCCTCTTCACGGCTCGCAAGTAACAAGGACATTTCAGCCTTCCTTTTCTTCAATGCCTCAACTTTCTCCTCCAAATTCTTCCTTCGACACGAAGCTCATGCGAGACTTGACTTAGATCATTCGATCTCTTTCAGATGATTTGCCTCGGATGCCTTAAATTCACAAGTTGTTTTGAAAGGATAGAATGCTTTGCTTCATACAAAGATACGGTCACCTCCCTACAATGTCCTTCGAGCCGCCTCGTGATGCGACGCTGCTTTCAAAGAAGGCATCTAAGAGAGTTTCCAAACCGTAAATGCCCGACCTACTATGGCGCTTTCATCTCGCCAAATATCTTGTAAACATCGCCCTTTTGAGGCCAATTCCTCTAAGACAACCTGAGATCTTGGTTTTGAGTCTAGTCCAGAGCATGTTGGTCGATGTTGGTAGCAATCATCGATGATACGTCCGGAGTTAAATTTCAAACTTCCACGGGCAATAGATGGATGAGCAAGAGGTGTCGCCGCCGCGGCACTTTTTGTAGAGGCTCTTTGCTCAAATAACCTTAAGAAGAGTGTGGTTCAATGATGTAGTCATAGCACGACGTTTCTCCACACCATTGTCAAGTTCCCGGACAAGTCCCTTGAAGCCGAGTAGAGAGTCGGCGATTTAGACTTCATTTTCCATCCGTCACAGAAAGTGCCAAGGTAAATCAGCAGACCATTGGTAGAATTCGCCGCGCTCGCTTCCATCATCCGGTGAGCATCCGGGTTGACCAACCGCAAAACGTAAGATACAAAGTAAAATAGAGGTAATAATAATGAAAAGAATGAGCTTCAAGCGAGAAAGGGATTACCCGTCGCTCGCACTTTTCCGGTTGGTCCCCTCTTCGGGCGCTCAGCCTTATCACTATGTGAAGAACTCCCGCTAGTGCCCAAGAAGACGACGCCAGATGCCTTTTATCCTCGATGTAGTACACGCCTCCTTGACTTTGTAACTATCTTTGAGGCAAGACGGGAGCCGATGGGGAGATGCTTTTGAATGACACTAAGGCTTGGTTGGATTGTCTCTAGCTTGAGGAACGGTTCTCTTCTTTTCGCCGCCGCCTCCAAGAACAAGCTCTCCCATCAATCAAATATGTACCATGCACTTTCACCACCACGCTTGAAAATCGAAGAAGAATGGTTGTTCATCTCGCTGAGCAGTGATGGAAGTGCTAGCTTGGAACAACTCAAGATCGAAGAATTTTTCCACAAAATTTAGCCGATCAGATGTGGGTGGTTCTAAGGTCGGCCGCAAGTTCCTTTGGAGTGGTCTCGATAAAACCCAAATTGACGCGGCAAACCTACAAGGGTCAGATGGCTCGACCCAACACGAACCATTCCGATGCAACACCATAAAGCTTGAGCGAGTAGCATGGAAAAATGTCCTCTCTCAAAGAAATAGTTTTCCATCATTCTCTTTGATCTCTGTGCGGCTCCTAGTAGCGGAAGTCGTGCTCCAATCGATGTCACGACCTCTATGGATAAGCTCCCTAGCGGCATAGTCATCAAAAGGCTTTGATCCTCATTCTCCTGAATAGCGGGTCATGAAGAGACCATCCAAACGAGACGGTACTTATGATGAGTGTCAAAATATCGGGCCATCCATCCAACACATAATGCCATGGGAGAAAAGCATCCGCTCGCTCCGGGTCGGCGAATGAACAATCTCCCTAAACCCCTCAGATACAACTAACTCAAAGGGGCAAAGCAAGTAAGGATAAGAAGCAATCAGGCTCGCCGTTTTGAATGTGGAAGGTCTGATGAAGGAACCACTGGTCGGAAGGACAAACAAACACAGCCAAAAATACAACAGAGCCGCCAAGTAAGTCTCGTCTTTTAGCTCTTCGCTTACTCCAAGCTCGAGAAGTGGAGTTTCATCGGGGTGACCTTGGTCATGGCTTATCCGGAATGACTCATCCGGATTATATGTCTTACTTGGCCGGTTCGCCTTTTTGCGGGCGCCGTAGTAGGCTTAGGATGCTTCAAAGGCATGCGACACCGTAAATTGATCCATGCAACAATGGGAAGTTGGGGTTGTAGATGTCATACTCACCACCCAAGCAATGGAGAAAAGCCGCAAACAAGTATTGACAACTCTTGGGGAGAGGCCTCAAAGGACGAGCATTGATCCTCGTTAGCTCCTCGCAAGCTTGGGATAATCTCCTCATAACAACCTCCAAAGCCGACTGTGGAGACCACCAATCTTCCATAAGTCCATTAATGAGATGGACACTTCCCAAAGATCGCGATGCAATGTGTTAGTCTCCGGCACCAAGCTTCACAGAAGGCACGAACGACGCTCTTATTCCAAGTGTAGTGAACAAGGATGCATATAAAGCCGCCAAACATGAGACTCTTCTAAGCGCCTCACCATCAAGGGAAAGAACATCCTCAAGCCACTCCCAAAGAACGCTCAACATATCCAAATGCTCCTTGTGTCGTATGTCGAGGACCCCACCGCACTCTCCCCATTAATGATGCGCCGCCAAGAGTCACAAAGGTGTGTTGGCGCAGGGCCTCGAGTGTGTATAGAAGAAATCAACTTGTGGACCGATTCACCCCGTGAAAGTCTATGCTCAAGAGAAAGCGGTGATGTCGTGATATCACGGGAAGGCGGAACATCAAACTCGATAGAAGGACATATCCAGAGCTTGATCCGGGCCTCTATAATGTACGAGCATGATGAAGTACAACGAGATATCTCTCACCGCCTCGTGTAATCTCTTTACTAAGCAATTCTAAACAACGAACAAGCAATTGATCAATAATTTGAAGTACAACGAGATATCTCCCTAGTATGCAATAAAAACTGTAACTTTACTAAGCAATTCTAGCACAAGTGATTAATCAATAATTTTAAACAACGAACAAGCAATTGATCCACCGATCCTACAACAATCAATTTCTATCTAGATTATCTCGTGATTTTTAACCAAGTTGTGATTCACCTAACAAAGGTAGGAACTCCTAATCTCTTAGAAAAGTTCGCCTATCAATCTTTTATCTTTCGATTCTAAAGATTAACGCTTTCTAACCAAAGGTGTGAAATTTATTGATTTCTAACCTGTAGATCTAACCTAATAACTCTCGTTAATTATATTAAAGGTCTAATCTTTATTACGGCTAACTAAGGTTTAACATGATTCTCATCAAAGTCAAACAATCAAACATGCAACGATCTATCGATATAATTGCATAAAAACATCATAAACATAATAAAGATACAACTTTAAGTAAAACTCACAAGATAATCCGAAACTAAATCAATATGTTGATGGATGGTTTCACAACGCTTGTTCGCTGGAGGTCTAGCCTCTAAACATCACCTTGAAGCTTCAATTACTTGATGAAAGTACATAAAATAACTAGATTCTAACTAGAAATTGAAAGCATAAAAACGGGTAAAAACTAAGGAAAACGCAATGAGCCGCTTCCTGTGGTTTAGGGTTCAAATTGTGGTCCTTAGGTGATGTGGAGTTCGGACCTGCTACTACCAAATACACATCATGATCTTATGTCACCGATTAAGGCAAGGATCCGTTGGTAATTAGAGATGGACCACCAACCGATTGCAACGGAAGAAGAGAGATGAAGCTCTAGCTACATTGGTTACGCAGTATTCTCACAAGGTTCACGCAGCTAAGGTTGATTGTGAGAAGTCAAGATTGCTCGTTGTTGTCGATGGATGGATGAGTAGAGGTGTTTGGGGCTTATATTTTTTTAGAGTTTATTTAGATTATTTTTAATAAAACACTTAGGAGTTACTTTTAGTTTTTTTTTTTTATGTTTTATTTGTCCCACATCGGAATTTGGGATTTATTTTTTTAGTTGTAAGCCTATAAATAAGGCTTAAGAGTCTTTGTTTAAACACAATTATTGAGAATTATATAAAATTTCTTCTTTGCTTTGGCAAGAAAATTATGCTTTTTTTTAAGTTTACGATAAACTTAATCTTGAACATCAAATTCAAGAATTGGCAATTCTTGAACGCTCACAAATCAAGGTTTCTGGGCAGTGTCTCCGCGGGTTTTGATCAATTCCAAGGTTTTCAAGAACAGTTTCTTGAGGGTTGAGGAGCCAAAAATCGTGATAATTCTAGATCTTCTCAACGTACGTGAAATTTAGGTTTCCGATCAATTGGTATCGTGAGACAAAGTTGAATTATCACGCCACCACACCGCCGCTGTTGTCATGCGTAGCCCCAGATCATCTTCTTCTTTGAAGCCGGCGATCTCACGGCATACCCCCGCCTTCTTGTCCGTCGCAATCCAGGCCTCCTGTGTACACAGCTTTTGTTTCCGCCGTGTTTTGTTAAAAAAAAAGGGTCGCCCTTGTTGCTGCTAGCCATAAATGCAATTTTGTTGATTATTGTTATTCCACTTGCACCACCATCGACGCAATTTACATCCACCGTGTTTAACCTTATTTTAGTTTATTTTATTTATTTTGCTTATCCAGAGTAGTTTGTCCAAATTTTAAAAAAAAAAAACGCCAGTTGTTAGTTAGTTTATTTATTTATTTATTTTGTTACATCCCTTTGTGAGTCACGTGTCTTTCCTCCTTTACCTAACATTGCGCTTGTGATACAAAATCTAATACATAAGTTAAGGCATACATTCTGTTGTTGTTTGTTTGGATTTTGCATCCGTGAATTTTTAATTGTGTTCTTGAAATTTTAAAATAGATTTTAAAACGCTTAAGCAAGAAACATAATAATAAGTTTAACAATTTGATTTCAAGAGTCTTTAAGGAAGAACCAATTATTGTGTGAAAAAAACAAAAAGAAATCGTTATTTGAGGTGTTATGCTCAAAGGGTCTATATTGACAAAAAAAAAAAAATAACCATCGCCAATAAATCTCCAGTGAGCAATTTCAAATTTTGAGGTGTTATGTCAAAGCTGTGCTTGTCTGATGAAGCCATCACAAATTGTAAATCTCATTTCCAACTTGATAGAGGTGTTATGCCTCGTGAATTATTCTAAAAATCAAATATCACCGCCAAACTAAATCTCTTAAGGTTCATTTTGGTAATTGAAAGATATTGAAAGAAAAGGTTGAATTTACTCTATTGTTGTGATCTTGCATTCATCGCTTGAATCTGATTTTTAATTTTACGAGTACTACAAACGGAAATCTTGGATTAAAGATCTTAACAACTGATTTGAAAGTGTGGTTTAATTTAAGTAGTTTGGTGGTCTGCTCCTCAAACCATTGTTCTTAGCATCCTATTCTTAGAAAACCACCAGCCCTTTTGTTACCTTGAGCTTCGACCTTCAAGGACACTTGTTCTTAATACCTTGGAAATTGCAAAAACTTCGGGAGCACTACTACGAATCTTGAAAGTGAAAGGATCTCTTTGAGATCAAATACATCTCTCCAGTGTTAGTGGATTTCACGTTATTTCCTTTTATTTTCTACTACTTGTGTTTGTTCGTGGTTGTGATGGCAGTCCAACCGAGGGAGATGGATCCCAACCAACGGATGGGAATGTGACACGATGGATTGTTGGCCAGGAGGCTACCATTCGGCACTACAGAAGGACATAAACAACAAGCCGCTAAAATGGATCAACCGATGTGCCATATAGTGGCCAGATTTGAAGCCCTTGCCAGAATGCTCAAGCCAGCAACCTAACCCGACGAGGACTAACCAAATGGGCGCTTAGAACCACCATCCCAAACCGTAGGGGGTAGGAGGTGCGCCTGTGGGCAGGTGCCTACAAGACCGCCAAGGAGAGAGGATACTTTGCAAGTACATGAAAATTTTGGGTCCAAGTCGAGTGGAGAAGATCTCGATAACGATGAGGAAATACAAAGAAAGAAATCTTATGAGAAGACAAATGGCCAACTTAGGTTTGACCAAGATGATATCGGTGATGACGGCTACAGATGATGTTAGAGGTATCAAACTAAAATTTCATTCAAAGGTACTAATGATCCGAATGACTATTTTGTTTGGGTAGCTAAATGTGAAAGGGTTTTCAATCCTGCCGCCACCACAGACCGACAGTAAAAGGTACACTTAGCCACTATTGAATTTGATGAACTTCCCTTATTATGGCTATCTAGTACTAATGAAAAAGCGCAGAGACAAAGAAAATCTGAAATTAATTCGTGGAGATACTTAAAGAGGAAATGCATAAACGATGGGTCCTTCCTCTTACATGAGGGATCAAGTGAAGATGTTGCAAAATTTATCTCAAGGGATAAACTGGCCGCGAATTAAGAGATACACTGAGAAGCTTATGCTTAGAACGGATACTAATGAACCCGGAGTATACCATAATGGAAGGTTTCTTAGTGCTTTGAGGTATGATATTGCCGATGCTATAAAACTCATGAGATTGACACTTTTGAAGATGTGTTCCACGCGCTCAAACTAAAGAGGAGCAACTCAAATCTAAGAGACGGAGTTCGCCAAAGGTAACTCGTGCACCCGATCGGTTCAATTCCTTCCCAACCCCGCAACAATGGTAATAAACCTTCTTTAAGCGTGGTATTGTTATTAATGACTCTTCTACGCCGATGCAAAACAAGGATAAACCTCAAATCGCCGATAAGGGTAAGTCTAAAGCTACCGGATTTGAAGGAAGACCATCCGTTATTAAGTGTTTTAAAATGCCATGGATAGGTCATAAAGCTAATGAGTGTGGTAATAAGAAGGCCTTCGCCTCACAAAGAAGGTTTGTACATTGATAAGGAACCGCTTAAATCGCTGACCCGGCCCATGAAGAGGGCGAATGGTCTCGCGGAGGAACAAAGAGGATGATGATTATAAAGAGGAGGAGCACCCATGTCGGGGAATATGCTCCATGTGGTAAGTCCCTTGTTTCATGAAAGCATTGCATGCAATTGCCAAACCCGATGAACTCGTTGATCAACGGGATAATATTTTTCAAACGAGGTGCTTAATCAAAGGTAAACTATGTAGTTTGATTGTTGATTCCGTAGCCGCATCGAATGTTGTTAGCCTTGAGTGTGTTCAAAATCTGAATTTACCCATACGGAAGCACATCCACGCCTTATAATTTACAATGGTTGAATGAGAGCGCGACTTAAAAGTTACTAAGCAATGCAAGGTTACCTTCACCACACCTAAATACGAGGATACAGCTTGTTTGTGATAAGCAGCTCATGCAAGTCTCTCATCTTTTACTAGGCAAAGCATGGCGCTTGACAAACTGCTTTTGATGGTCGCTAAATAGATATTCCTTCTCTCACAATGGTAAGAAAGTTACACTTTTTCCCCTATCTCCCCAAGAAATTCATAAAGATCAAATGATGTTCGGAGAAATTAGTGGAACAAGCGGGTTAAGAAAGCTCAGAGAGCAAGACCACCAAAGCCGTGGCAAACCACCTACACCTGGCAAAGAAGGCCATAGACCTCCAAACCCGTGGCAAAGGGGTAGCCGAGAGAAAACCTACAGCCCTAAGAACCTTGACACCGATGTCATTGTTAGACTGTGTAAGCGTAAAGCACAAACTGATTTACGTAATCATGTTGTTGATGGTAAGGTTTTATTTGTCTTTGTCTACAAGGAATTTCCACTTGTCTTTGATGATAGCACACACTCACTTATCCCTTCCCTTGTTTACTTTCTATATCCGAGCTAACCGGGTTCCAAGTGTTTTTATGTCTGCTTGGCAGAATATGCAGATCTCTTCCCGTATGAGGAATGGCGGATTGCCGCCACTTGAGTGAATAGAGCACCGATTGATTTCATCCAAAGTGCTCGCCCCAACCGCCCAAATTTTATAAAGGCCAACCTGTAAGAGATCGAGATAGAAAGACAAAAAGAGTTGCCGCCAACGAAGATTGGGAAGTTCATGTCACCTTGCAGTGCCGTATCAACATTGTGGTGCCAAAGAAAACAGTGAATGGAGGATGTGCACAGATCACAGAGCAATTAATGAAATAACGGTAAAGTATCGCCATCCTATTCCTAGATTAGATGATATGCTTGATATGCTTAAGGGTAGTAAATACTTCACTAAAATTGATTTAAAATCAAAGCTATCACCAAGTTAGAATTAGGCCGAGATGAATGGAAAACAGCCTTTAAAACCAAATATGGATTATACATGAGTGGCTAGTCATGCCATTTGGCCTCACTAATGCCCCTCGCTACATTTATGCGCTTGATGAATGAAGTGCTTAGGAGTTCAGGTGTCACTTTGTTGTCGTGGTATTTCGATGACATACTCATTTATAGTCCAGATCTCGATTCACATGTTGATCATGTTAGAGCCGCTTTGGATGCCCAGACAAGCCCAAATATACGCTAACCTTAAAAAGTGTTCTTTTGCATGGCGAGGTTGTGTTTTTGGCTTTTGTGAGTTCTGGCAGGCATTGAAGTTGATAAAAGATAAAGTAAAAGCAATTGAAGAATGGCCCGGCCAAAGAATGCTTCCAAGTGAGGAGTTTTCACGGATTAGCAGGATTTACAGGAGATTCAGCCTGTCGCATTTCAAAGATTCATTGCCAAGACCCGAATGATCTAATCAAGAAGAATGCTCCATTTCAATGTGGGTCCAAACAAAGGGAGTCCTTTGAAACTTTAAAATCTAAGTTGATTTCAGCCCCTATTCTTGCATTACCTCGATTTTGATAAAACATTTGAACTTGAAACGTGATGCTTCGGGTGGGAATCGGGGTGTTCTTATTCAAGAAGGCGTGACTATTGTTTATTTTAGTGAAAACTAAAAGGGTCTGCTTTTGAACTATGCCACCTATGATAAGCGAACCACTAGATGCCTTAGTAAGATGTTTGCAAGTCCGGCAAAGATTATTTTCTTAGACTCGGGAGTTTGTTATTCATACCGATCACTTTAGTCTCTCAAGTACTTAAAAAGTCAGAATAAATTGCATGCTAGACATATTAGGTGGATTGAGTTTATTGAAACATTTTAGGCGTGATTAAATACAAGAAAGGTCAAGAAAATACCGTGAAATCGTATGCATTGTCTAGAGATACACTTTAATTACTCACATGCATTTCTAAGTCACAGTTTTGAGCATATTAAAGACCTTTACTTGTTTGATCTAGATTTCCATGAGATCTTTAAGAAATGCCAACATGCTATAATCGGCGAATCTTACAAGTTAGATGGCAAGTTTTATATCTTTGACGGGTTCCTTTATAAAGAAAACCGTGTGCATTCCCATGTTCTATTCGTGATTGTCTTGTTAAAGAGTCGACGTCTGGGGATTGATGGGTCATTTGGTGTTACAAAGACACTTTGACATGTTGAGCAACACACTTTATTGGCCACATATACGCAGTGGATGTTCGTAAATTTTGTGAGTCATGTATTGCGGTAAACGTGCTAAATCTAAGTCTTTGCCTCATGGTCTTTACATTCCGCTCTCCATTCCTTATTCCTCTCGGATCGATCTTTCCATGGACTTTGTGTTAGGACTTCACGTTCTAAAAGTGGTAAGGATTCCATATTTGTAGTCGTGGGATAGATTTTCTAAATGGCGACTTTTGCCATGCAATAAAACTAATGATGCTTCATACATTGCCGATTTATACTTGAAAGAAATTGTAACGGTTGTATGGAGTGCCTAAGTCATTGTTAGTGATAGTGATGTTAAGTTTGTCACCACTTTTGGAGATATTTGTGATTTGAGGCTAGCACGATTTACTATTTTCATCGCATATCACCCACAAACCGATGGTCGACCGGGTTGTGAATCGTGGTTTTGGGTCAATTATTATGTGATTGTGCGTAAGAACCTCAAAATTGGGAATCATGTTTGCCTTTTGTTGAATTTGCTTATAACCAGATGGCATACACTCAAAGAACTAAGTATTCACCTTTGAGCTTGTTTATGGATTTAATCCAAATGTTCTATTGATCTATTGCCTTTGCTCGCCTGGAGAAGTCACTAGTTTGATGGTGAGAAGAAAGTCGCTATGGTCATGGATATGCACGCAAAGCTAGAAAGCA
Source organism: Gentiana macrophylla (assembly GCA_026214975.1). NCBI lineage: Eukaryota > Viridiplantae > Streptophyta > Magnoliopsida > Gentianales > Gentianaceae > Gentiana > Gentiana macrophylla. The sequence continues at coordinate 101,355 of JAOBSW010000966.1, forward strand.
TGTCAAGCAGCATCGCTAGATAGTCAAGCAGCTAACAGAGGCCGAAGCCCATGATTTTCGAGCCAGGAGATTACGGTGGCTACATATGAGGAAAGAGCGCTTCCCACACCGTAGGAAGACCAAGCCGCATCCGAGAGGTGATGGACCGCTCAAAGTGCTGGAAACGAACCAACCCCAACGCTTACGTGATTGATCTACCACCGTGGGGCGCAGGTCTACTTCGTTGAATGTTGTCGATCTATCTCCTTTCCAAATGACGAGTTGTCTTTGTTTGATAATCCTTATGATCCGAGTGGGGATGCATCCTTCTCAACTGTGGAGAGGAATGACGTGGAGTTCGACCCGTTACCACTCACCACACATCATGATCTTATGTCACCGATTAATGCTAAGGATCCGCTTGGTATCAGAGATGGACCACTAACCTGATTGCAACGGGAAGAAGAGAGACGAAGCTTCTAGCTACATTGGTTGGGCGCAGCATTCGACACGCGTTCACGCAAATCAAGGTTGATTGTAGAAGTCAAAGATTGCTCGCTGTTGCCGCTGGACGTGCGGCAGTGGTCGGGGCATATATTTTTTAGAGTTTATTTAGATTCTTTTAATAAAACATTAGGAGTTACTTTTAGTTGTTTTTTTAAGTTTTATTTGTCCCACATCGGAATTTGGGATTTATTTTCTTAGTTGTAAGCCCATAAATAAGGCTTAAGAGTCTTTTGTTTAAACACAATTATTGAGAATTATATAAAATTTCTTCTTGCTTTGGCAAGAAAATTATGCTTTTTTTAGTTTACGATAAACTTAATCTTGAACATCAAACCCAAGAATTGGCAATTCTTGAACGCTCACAAATCAAGGTTTTCGGCAGGTGTCAAGTGGCTTTGATCAATTCCAAGGTTTTCAAGAACAGTTTTTTGAGGGCTGATGAGCCAAAAATCGTGGATAATTTAGATCTTCTCAACGGTACGTGAAATTTAGGTTTCCGGGATTAATAAGGTTGAAAATAACGCTGCCCTTATATAGATTTTAGTGTCTGGTTTCATTGAGGCTGTATTACGTGACGCTGGGCCCATAGGTTCTGACGCCGCCTTCCAAAATTTTAACATCCCCGAATCGACTTTACCTCTTGACGCTTAGTCCACTATTTCGACGCCAGCCCACCGGACGGAATGTTAAACGCTGGGCCCATCTAGTCTTGTATGCAATTCTTCTTCATTCCAAATTTCTCTTGCATCCTTCCTTCCATTCAAACTCCTTTAGTGACACGCTTATGTACCTACAAAACCACAAAACACGCAGTTCGTGGAAACCATAGATAATCAATAACAAAATCACTTAAATTAGCTCTGGTTGTTACACTTAAAGACTTTAAACTCATTTTGTCAATAACACGATTAAACCTAATTTCTATGCAAATTATACTGAATATGGAGGAAACATTATAAAATATAACGCTATAAATCATATAAAATCACCCTTAACACAAAGCTCTTTCTAAGCAATGCGACAAAATTACTCAATCATGATTGATTATCAAAAAAAAATGGAAATGGCGTGCTAGCCGACTTAAAGAAAAAGGGAGTTGGTTTCCTTTCTTTCTCATTACTTTGTCCACGCAAAAGGGAAAAAAAATGATGACACAAATAAGTGTGCTGCCTCATAAAAATAAAAATAAAAATCGCTTATTGTCGAGATTCATCGTTACTGTAAAATTTTTTTACCAATAACAAATCTTCGAGGGGGTATTTATAGATACAAAAATTTTACGCGGGCACATCAATTATGCTGTACATAATACATTTGTCCTTGTTAAATTTATTTTATATTATTTTAAAATATATATATTAGTGAATAATGTAAAATAAAATGATTAATTAAAATCTTTTAAATTTGAGAGATTTAATTATTTATAATTAAAAATTGCCATGATATATAAATGATGACATTTATGACATATTATATTTGTCACATACTATACATGCTATGTAATCTAGGTATTTTATATTATTTCCAACATTAAATATTGGTGGATAATATAAAATCAATAACAATAAAAATCTTAAAATCAAATTAATTAGTGAGATTTTATTAATTTATAATAAATGCATTGTGTACAAAATTGCTAGTACCAATCAGAGAGTCTGATTACATTAAATGCAGTATATTATAGAATCAATCGTGAACACAATCAATACATTAAATGAAACGAAGGGAAAGCATTAATGCGACTACTTCTAAGTGACTCATCAAGCACTATAAATAAGTAGAGGCTCTGGTCATTTGTAAACACACAGTAAACACAGAGTATAAACATGTAAGATGAAGTTACACATGATTCAAGATTGACAGAAGCATCAAGATCTATCTAAGCATTCAAGCACCAAGCATGGAGTGGATTCAGGTGGAGCATGGGGAGCATTCAAGTGTTCTTCAATCTTGAGGATTTTCCATCAAATCCAAGCGCTCTTTCGAATATCACTTCTAAAGATCATCCACCAAGAAACGTTGGAGTTCTTCAACCAACCTTTCGTAGGATCTTCCAACCTAATCAGATATGGGCTGAAGGAGAAGTCAAAGCATTGCCTCAAATCTCTACCCAACTCAAACATTCTTCCGCCTATATTCTGGAGAAATCAACCACAAAGCCAAGATCTTCCGCCATATCCGCGGGAGAGAACAACTGGCAGCATTCAAATCTTCCGCCATACTCGGGTGAATCAAACCAAGGTCCATTTCTTCCGCCATATTTGGTGGGTAGTCAACCACAAAGTCAAAAATCTTCCACCATATCCGAGGAAATCAACCAAACCCAAGATCTTCCGCTTAAACTGGGAGTCCAATAATTGTCAACAATTAAAGAGGCAGAATCAAATCGTATTCAAGAGATTGTAAACGCTTTTTATTTTGTAAAATTAACAAAATTCGGATTTGTTACCATTTTGTGTTTGCTTTTGTAATTCTTCAGGATTAACAACTTAAATTTTATGCTACAAATATCAATCAATATAAGTCCGCTTAGATACCAATGTTGTCAAATTGTTGTCGTAATTTATCCCGACCTAACTCCGAATTAGTCGGATTCAAGAAGTTCCTGATGGATACCGGAACTTTAAACAAAAACATTCTTGTGTAATTTGATTGTAATCAGATATTTCTTTATTTTAGGATAGGGAAATTAGAAAAAGGACAATTTATAAACCTAAATTGTCAAAAAGGATAAAAGAATCTTTTTTTTCTAGTGAAAAGGACAAAACAATATAAATCATATAAAATCAATTTTAATAACTCCCCACATTTATCTCTTTGCTCACTCCCAGCAAAACAAAACATGATAAAGGCTCTAGAAAAGATAGACATCTCAAGATATATAACACATATTCATTAACTTAGAGGTTCACCCCGTAAAGTGCTGCAAAGCCATAACAAACTTCCACTAAGTCCAACCTTGAAAATTTCAAAGCAACTAGCTAATACTCCCCTTTAAACTAAATAGATAACTGATACTTATAAGATGTAAATTTTACAAACGGACATATCCTCGGCAAGAATGATCGAATATATCTAGTGGCCTTCTCAAATACTCTTCCAGAGGATAACCCTACATCACATCTATCACTTTCTACTGGGGGATAAGAGAGATCGGTAATTAAGTCTTTATATTCATTTCATACCACTTCCTTTGCAAGTTGATTTAATTTATTTAACTTTTATCACACATCGAATAATAGTTCTTGCCCTCATGCAGTGGCAGCATTAGGATATTCTAGATATACCCTACCTTACTCAAATCATAAGGCAAATTTTCTTTCCGACCTGGCTTGAGCTTTTGGTCATCATAAGGGAATGTGATATACGTGGTATACCCTATCGCACTCAAATCATCGGCTCACTCCGACACACACTACACAACTTATTCATTTAAAATTCAACTTTTTCAACAACTTTAGTTACGCTTTACTTATCACATTCAAACCTTTTAGATATTCACAGATAACATACTCCGATCAAATACAAACTATCATAATCCTCAAGATACATAACGTGAGTAACTAAGCACACTACTTATAATAAAATCGTAAATCACTCGCCAAAAGTGTGGTATAACTTTATAAATTAGCTCATCGCTCACTATGGCTCGTGGAAAATAGTGTGAAAGAACTAATCTATCAAACATATGATATATAACTTGGATGACTATAAAAATAACGGTAACATTGAATTGAATTTCCTACTCAGACAAAACAAAAACAAAGTGTAATTTAAATTTTTTTTGAAAATTTAGCTCATTTTGAAGCAGACTCAATAAGGAATTGGCAAAATGTATGTATACATATCAAATTTCCATTCCCTCCTCGACATCTCTAAAGTGATCAACATGTCCTCACAAGTTGTGCAGAAGTAAACAGATAAAGAACTTA